>PVJC01012818.1:0-39060 GCA_004026665.1 Murina feae
GGTCCTGCGCTGTCCCGCCCTGCAGCCGCTCTGTGCACTTGGGAGGTCCCTCAGCCCGGCCTGTGCCCTCTCGCAGTCTGGGACCCCTCGGGGGATGCCCACCTGCTGGCGTGCCTGACCAGCCTGGGTGAGGGGCTTTAAGGCTGCCCACAGCTCCCATTGACCCAACGTCCCAGCAAGGCTGGCTGGACGCAGGTTTCTTAGGTTTATGTCCTATAATTGATGCTGTTCCTTTAAGGCCTGAGGTTATCTTCTATAATTGATACACTGTTCCTTTAAGCCGGCTAACGAATCCTCCTCTCTGCTTCACCTCGCAGCGTCTATAATGAAACAATTGTTACTTTTACTGGTGAGGCCCCGGCTGCTCTTTCCTTCAGCTCCCAAGGATTCTATGATCGTTATATTGTTTCAAATCTGTGTTTCGCTAGAGACAGTTTGAGTGGAGCGGGCGCAGCTTCACTTTCGCTCCTGCCGCAATGGAAACTGCCGTTTACTCAGGTCCGTGAGTGGCGGCCGCCATGTTGGCTGGGCTAATTTGCATACAGCCGCTCTGATTGGCTGGTGGGCATGGCTTACCCTGTCTCAGAGAAACGGTTAATTTTACTATTTTGCTTTTATTAGTTTAGAAGGGGGGGTGGTGATGTCTTCCCAGCTCTGGGTCTCAGATTCCCTTTTTGAGAAATGGTGGGAAGCAGGGGGGTTAATAGTTGGCAGGTGAGTGCAGCAGTCTGGGTATGAGGCCGGTTGCTCCCTCCAGCTCAGAAGCACCTTGCAGTAGCGTGTATCGGGTACATGTAGGCTGCCTGAGCTCCTGGCAGTACCATGTAGCACCTTGTACATGTAGGCTGCCTGGGCTCCTGGCTTAGCATGTAGCAAGTACATGCAGGCTGTGTGAACTTGCATGAGTTACTTAACCTTTCTGTGCCTCAGTTTTCTCTTTTTAAAAATATGGATTCGCCTAGGGTTGCTCTGAAGGTTGAATGGGGCAAGTTGATGTGTTTAGAATGGCACTGGCACATGTAATACATGTGACATGGGTTGTATTACTGAGTATTTGGGGTTTAAGTTCGCTCCTGTTAAGAACTATGCCTTCTCTCCAAGATGTTAAAGTGCAGCTCTCTTAGCATCTCCACGGATGTTTGTTTATTCGTGAGAAGAAAGGAAATAGGACCGCATGACTCTCAATGGCAGCTGATCTTGTATGGGGATGGCAGAGGGACCGTGGAGGGTGGGAGATTTGGTCTCATTAAAGGGGCAACCATTACTCTTTCTGGCCCTTTGCTATCCTGTACAGGGTGGGCTGTGTGTTGCCGGAACTTCCATTCTGCAGGAAAAACCAGAGTCGCTGACTTTTTATATGAACTCTCTCAGTTTTTTAAGTTGCTGCAAACACGTAAGATGAAGGATGGGCCAAACAGACCCAATGGTGCTGGACTCCAGCCCTACCCCACGGCTCAGAGGCCACCTCCTCATTGGCTGGAATGAGGCCCCCAGCCCCAGGCCCCAGGGACATGCATGCATGTGAGGGTAGACTTGGGGCAGAGCCAAAAGTAGAAACCGGGCCCCTAACTCCCAACCTCAGAACTGTCGCTCACAAACCATTTATTCAATACATATCTGTTGTGTGTGTGTGTATGTGTGTTCCGGGCACTGCGTGGGGTGCTGGGGACAGTGGGCCCAGGAAAGACACTTCCTCCCTCTTAAGGAATTCACAGTGCGGACGGCCAGTCAGCTGGGAGCAGGCCTGTCTGTTTTCTCTAGGAGGCTGCTCCTCCTGTTATGAGCAGACCTGTGTGATCTGGACAGGTGACCCCTCCTGTGTGACACAGATGTATCCCAACAGGAGACTTTGAGAGAGGGAGGGAGAGGAAGAGAGAGAGAGAGAGAGAGGGAGAGAGAGAGAGAGAGAGAGAGAGAGAGAGAGAGAGAGAGCGAGCGCGCGCGCCAGAGAGAGAGTCCAAAGGGGAACCTGATGGAGGGATTTGGGCTTTGTGACTGGGTGGTGAGGGGACCAGTGGAGTTTTCTTGTGCCTTTACGTCATCCCCTGGGACACCCACACCAGACGGTGGAGGGCTGGCCCCCAGGAGTGCTGTCCATAGTGCCGAGCAGGCTTTGCCTGGGAAAGCCCTTGGCCAGGCAGGGAGCACACGTCTGGTGTCTGTGTTTGTGCACTGTGGAGCTTGGCCGCCCGCCCTGGCCCTGTTGCAGAAGGAGTCTCGTGTAAAGCTTAGGTAAGAGGCCAGCATGGCCCATCTGCCTGGGCATTTGGACCGTGGGCATGCAGGACGCTGCAGTATATAGTTAAGTCAGGATTCTGTCTGTTGGAGGTGGCGTTGCCCTTCCCCACAAAGGAGTTTATTTGCTCAGCAGACGGAAACATCTGCCATTGTCCAGAGGTTCATGCACAGCTGGCCCCGGGACCCAGACCCCCAGGCTGTCTCCAGGCCTAGGCTCTGTGCTGGCTTCGCTCCCCAGGCAGTGGCTTCAGGGTGCCAGCTTCCTCTCCAATGCCCATCCATCTGTTTCTCAGATAGATCCAGCGGAAGTTCGCGGCTCACTGCGATTGGCCCCGACTGGGCTGCCTGCCATCCTGAGCCAATCACTGTGCACTGACGGCACAGGCCTGGGTCTCCTGTGGTGTTGGGGCCAGGGTGGAGGCTGCCTGCCTGAAACAACCCAGCCAGAGGAGGAAGGGATGCCTCCAGAGGGAATTGGGAACTGGCTACCAGATGGAAGGATGGAAGCTAGGAGGAGAGGCTCTGATGGGCCCAGTTCTTTACGAAAGATCTTGCAGCGGTTTGATTTCTTTACTCACTCAGTCCCGCCTAAGTTTGCAGCGTTTCTCCCCAGTGGCACCTCCATCGCTTCTCCCCAGTGCACCTCCATCTGGCCTCGCCCCGGTTTTCATTTCCTCATGCCTCCCCTGGCATCTGAGCAGAGGTCAGAGTGCGTTCATGCACCAGAAAAAGCAAATGAAGTGAATTGGTTTAGGTGTTCCTTGAATTTCCGGCAGGAGGTTGGACCCTTCCACATCACCCCCCGTGTGTAGCGTCCCCATCACCCTTTCCGTATCTTGTTCTCTGACCCTTGCAGCATTTCTGACAGAGCGCTCCCTCCTTTCTCGGACGGACATCTCCTAGGCTTCTGCTGGTTGTGATGCGGTGACAGTCTCTCATGACTTCTACCCGGCCTGTGCTGATGGTGAGACGTTCTGATTTCAGACAGGTTGAAATGTCAATAAAAGCAAACATTTCAGCCTGGCCCGAGCGTCGGCCCATGAACCAGGAGGTCACAGTTCCATTCCTGGGTTGCAGGCTCGATCCCCAGGAGGGGTCATGCAGGAGGCAGCCGATGCATGAGTCCTCTCTCATCATTGATGTTCCTCTCTCTCCCTCTTCCTTCCTCTCCCTCAAATCAATAAAAACGTATTTTAAAAGTAAACATTTTCGGGCGGATGAAATGAGATAGTCGGCTCTCTTCCCTGTGCTGTCAGCCTCTTGCTGACAGCAGCACCAGGCAGCACCCTTACTCTGCCCACCAAATCGTGTCCCCTTTCCTGACTCTGTGCAGATGGGTGGGAACTGGCTTCTGCCCTCTGCTCACCCTCTGTCTCCCACATGCAACTGTTATCTGCAGGGAGCTCTCCCTGTGCCCACCTGTTGCGGGGAGGGAGACCCCGAGGGGTGGAAGGTGGAGGTTGGGAGGATGTGGGTTTCTTGCGATGTCATGAGAAACATAATTTTCTGAGACTTGCACACACGGGGGAATGAATGATACTTATTTGTGTGGGATTAGACCCCGGAACTTCCTAGGTGCCGTTTCCCTGCATCCTGCCGGGGACGAAGTCCAGCTGGGCCTTCAGCGGAGCCAGGATGATAGCCGTGGCCTGGAGTTTCCGTTCCATGTCCGCACAGTGCGACCAGCAGCAGGTTGGCTGAGTTTGTGTTTCTGGCTGCCGTCTGTCAGTCCATGGTGTGTGGGGTCCGGAGGGCCACATGGCTGTGGAGGAACAGGAGCAGGCGCGAGCGAAGCCAGGGGAACGAGAGAGCCGCAGGAGCCAGGAGTGCCAAGAGCCACAGGTGCGCCGAGGGCCACGGGTGCGCCAAGCCGTGAACTTCTTTGCCTGGGGGATTATGTGTTTCCAAACTTCTGCGGGCTTGCATTGGCTCCCCCCCCCCCCCCTGCCCCGTGACCAACCCATGGCTCCCAGGCTAGGCTGACAGGCAGCTTGCCTATGTCACCCCTACGTCACTGGGCGCACCACTTCCTTTGTCCAGTCCCTTCCCCAATGACCTGCAGGGAATGGGTGGTGGCCCCCTGGGGCATGTGAAATGCAGCTTCCTGGCGAAGCAGCCCAGATGGCATGCTTACAGTGTCTGGTCCCCTTTGTTCCTTTCCTGTTATTAGCAACTAGCTAATTACAGTGGCATTAAAACCTTCCCAGCTGACAGCGTGCTGTCTCCGTATTCCACAGCCAAGCCTGTGCGATGATAAACTCACCCTTCCGTCTTTCCCCATCACTCATTCCAGGCCAGGCACACCAACCTTCGCTGCTGTTCGGACAGCCCTTGCTTGTGCCTAACCCAGGCCTTTGCCTTAGTTCGCTCCTTTGTCAGTGGTTACGGAGAGTCATGCCCCCCTCCACCCCCCTCCACAAGTGAGTGCAAGCATTTTCCACTACCCTAATGATTGCAGTGGGGACCCTACAGAGAGTAGGTAGGTGAGGTCACAGATGCTACATGCCCTGCAGTGCTCAGGACAGGCCCACACAAGAGAGAGACCCACTCCCAGCGCCAATGGCACCCCCTTTGAGAAAACCTGCACCTCCCTCAGTGGCCCTTGTCCGGAGCTCACCTGGCTGTCTCCCGTCCAGAGCACAGTCTGGCTGCACAGGCATTAGCCCTGCTCCGTCCGGCCAGGTCTCTGTCCATCCTCCCGCTGATTGTGGTCCCATCCCAGCACTTGCCAGCCTGGGGGCTCTTGTTTACCTTCATTAATTTTTGTTTGTGTCTTCGGACCGGCACACACATTCCGTGAGAGCAAGGATTGCGCCTCGTTTGTTTACTGCTCTACCCTCAGCATCCAGAACAGAACCCCGCGCTTAAAAAGTATTGATTGAATGAATGAATGGTTGAATGAATGGAGACTGAGAACGTCTGCTGATGGTCGCAGCCTCCCGTGCGGCAGGCAGGTGCCTGTACCTGCCCGCTTTCCCTGGCTCCGCTTGAGTGGGTGACTCACGTGAAAGAGAATCACAGCTCAAAAGCCTGTCCGGGAGCTGGTGTCACGCACCCTTCTCACTGCTGTTTCCTGAGGAGCTGTGGTGCTCATCAGTGTCAGAGCGAATTGCACGGCGACGTCGTAGCTGATTGTTTCCTGAAAAGAGCTTCCTCCGGCAGGACCCCAGGACGCGGCTGTCTGTTTGGGGTGGCAGCGCGTGGGGAGATGATGATGTTGGTTATTGAAAGATGTCCTTTCCACTTAAGCTTTCTTGGAGAGTCCAAGTGTGGCTCACAGACACGATGAAAGCCTCTGTCCCAGGCTCCCCCTGGGCAGTGGAGGCGAGACCAAAAGAGAGGGTGCAGCCTGCACAGGGCTCCTAAGCCAGGGCCGGCTCTGCCTGGCCCCTCGACATGAATAGTTGTCCGCCCTGAGTGGGGCCAGGCTCTTGGATGGAGTGAGCCTCCAAGACCTTAGGGGCCGACAGTGACTTAACTTGGCCAAGTGGGCAAGTAGCTGGCAGCAGGGCAGGGACCACAGCCGGTGCTTGGGTGGCTGTCTGCCTGTGCAGGGCTGCGCTGATTTGTGGCGGCTGGTTTAAACCAGGCATGGTGACAGGACCAGTAAACCGGTGGTGGATTCCTGTGGTAAGCACTTTCTGGGTCGTTTTATCACTCAACCCCAACAACCTGGGAAGGCATCACTTACCCCTTCTACAGGTAGGGAAACTGAGGCCCAATTTGCTCAAGGTCACACAGGGGCAGCCTCAGGGACACACATGTCCCCTGCCCTCCAAGTCCACCTTCTCATTGCTCAGCGGATGGGCTCTCCTCCTTCCCCATCATTTCCTCTTTACTCCCCCTGTTGGTTGAGAAAGGGGGATAGAACCAGGTGGGAGTGAGTATACTTGGAAGATACAGTGAGAGGTTCTCATTACTTGACTTACTGTGGATTTTTAGTTTCTATCTGGAATCGGTCACTATTACATTTTTGATTATAGTATACTGTGTGTGTGTGTGTGTGTGTGCACATGTGCGCGCGTGCTTTACTTTTGCACAACTTATTTGAATGGATGAGATTTCTATTTTTGAATCATCTTTTTTCCTTCCCATGCAGGACTTTAGCGGACGTTGTAAAGTTCATTACGCATAGACATTTTTTCTGTCCTATTTTGCATTTGAACATCAGAGATGGATCATAAATTGTCTTTTTATTGCTTTAAATGATGTACTCCTCCATCTTTTTTTTTTTGGTTTGTGTTTTGTTTTTGTATAAAGGAAAGCATTTACCTTGCCAAGATTTGGTGTTAAGTACCAGCACTGCATTTCCTTAAAGGATGCGTTTGAGAAAGAAGAGGGAAAAATGGCAAAGGGCCAGATTGGGAGGATGCCATGCAGCTGAGCAGAACGCGCCGAGGGCACCTCTTCTTGGTGAACTCGATTGAGTTTCTGATTCAGTACATTTTAAAAATAAAGAGAGGCTATTACATCACCTTTGTTTGAAATAATAGTAAAAACACTTTACAGTTTATAGCACCCTCTCGCCTGTATTATTTCATTTCATAGGCTTAAATGAATTCAGTGACATTTGTTTCTGCTGCGAATGCTCCCGCCCTGGGCGGTGCTGCCAGTGGGGGAGGCCACTCCTTGCTCACGAGGAACCTGTGATGCAGTGGAGAGGTGTGGTGCAGAAAGCACGTGTTGGGGGGAGCAGTCTCCCCGAAGCACAGCGGGGATACACTGGCCATCACTGTCAGTAGCAAGTGACAGAAACCGACAAAAAGGAGAATTTATTTTTGTGTATATAACAGAAATCCAGGGAGTATTTTATCGAATAAAAGAAAAATATGTTGCCCTGACTGGTTTGGCTCAGTGGATAGAGCGTTGGCCTGTGGACTCAAGGGTTCCGGGTTCAATTCCGGTCAAGGGCATGCACCTTGGTTGCGGGCACATCCCCAGTGGGGAGTGATGGACGTTTCTCTCATTGATGTTTCTAGCTCTCTATCCCTCTCCCTTCCTCTCTGTAAAAAATCAATAAAATATATTTTAAAAAAGAGAAATATGTAAATTGACCACCACTTTGCGATGCCCTACAGCCAATCGGGGCAAGTATGCAAATTAACCTGACAAAGATGGCGGCAGCCCCACCCCCTGGGCCGTTGGGCAGCACGCCTCCTCAGGGCCTCCCTGCCATGCTCCACACCTGTGAACCGTCCTTGCAGCCTCCCTGTGGTCCAGCCCCTGGCCTCAGAGGCAACCCTCTGGTGCCTGAGGTCGTAGCTCTGCCTATCTGGCCTCTCCCTCTACCCCAGCCCTGCCCCGCTGCTCTGGTAAACAAAACCCTAGTGTTGGAGCAGTCCTGTGGGCTCAGATGTGAGGGAACTCGCTGGGTGCACAGTTAGCATGCCCTGGGAGCCCTGGACCAGCCAAGGGGCGATAGTGGTGGTGGTGGCCGTGGCAACAGCCGCAGACGGCTCAGCTCTCCTGCCTATCTCGCCAAATCAAGAGGGGAGGGGCAGTGGGTGTGGAGGGAGGGCAGGTGGGCAGGAGGTGGAGGGCAGAGGAGGAAGAGGATGAGGAAGGGGGCCAGTTGCATCCCACCTTCACAATGGGAAAGTGAAACAGACTAGTGCACCCAGCCTCTCCAGTCTGCCTCCACTGCACAGACTGCTGGATCGAGCCTGCCGTGTGCCGGCAGCCAGGGGAAGGAAGGCCTATTCTCGCGCGAATCTTCATGCATCGGGCTTCTAGTATGTAAATAACATACTGGGTCTGGATGTGCAAATATCCCCACCCCTTGGCGCTCCTTCCTGTCATGTTTGTTCATGTATGGACAGCTCTCCCCAGAGCAGCAGACAGGGTACTAGCACCTCTGTGCAGTTGTCGTGCCTGACAGGTGCCCTGGCTGGTGAGGAGGAGGATCTTTCCTAATGATTCCACCAAAGGTAGATTCTCGTTGAACCCACGTGGGTTGTATGACCACCTGAACCAACCATGTTGGTCTGGGGAGTAGGCCATGCTATTGGCCAGGTCTGAACAAGGGCGATTGTGGATGGCAGGGGTCAGGCATACCTGAGAGCCTGGCAGAGAGGGGGTTCCCAGACAAAATTGGGGTGCTGTTGAAGAACAAAGGGGTGGATTATGGTCAGTCCAAAGGAAACAGGCCCTCACGGTCTCAGCACTCAGCCTTGGAGCGGCTCACATCCTGCCCTCTGCAGCATCAGGCTGTGCTCAGGGCCTGCCTCTGCCCGCACCGTGCAGGGTATGGTTCATGGTTTGAACCTTAGCGCCTGCCATCCAGGTCTCTGCTTTGCATCTTCTCAAACCCAAATGCTCTGTGGCTTCAGCCCTCACAATGCCAAGCGGTGATTCAGGCTCTCCGTCTCTTGCCCTGGCTTTTCAGACAAACCTATGCCTCTGGTTTCTTTGCTTCTCTTGAACATACAGTTGTGTTACCTTCACATCAAACTTCAGGTCACAAACCCAGCATATCAATGGTTCTGCAGACCAGCCTCCCTCTGAGTGCCCCTCGGCCCCCACAGTTGATGGGCCGGAGAGGCCCACAATCCCCGCTGCCATCTCAGCGTGGCTGCCCCTCTCGCTGCCTGCCCTGTAGCAGGGCGGCTGTGCCCCGTGGCAAATGTGCGGGCTCCCAGGCTGGATGCTCGCCTTGGAATCTTGGCTTTGCTTCCATCCTTCTCTCTCTGTGACCTTGGGCGAGTTCAGTTATTGAACCTTTCTTCTCAGTTTGCTCATCCATAAAAATAGGGATAATAATAGTAGCTGCTTAAGAGTGTCGTGTGAATAAAATGAATTATACATATGAAGCACTCAGGCTAGTGTTATCACATAATCACTTTAGAAATGTGAGCTATTTATTTTGGGCACAAGGTGAGGTGTAAATCAATTAATCAATCAGTGTACGAGAGAAGTCAATATTTTGTGAGGCAGCTCATTTTCAGTCGGTGGGTCTCGCGCTGACTCCCTCTGGCGCCCATGTGTTTCCTCTTCGGCTGCGTGGATGAGACCTGCTGTTCTAGGACACGATGGCTTTGCCAGTGTTTGCATCATCGGTCCCTTCCGCCCCAGGTTCCCTTCTCCAGGTTAGAGTCTAAATTCTGCAGTTGGTATTTTCTGTCCACTATCTCTAATCCGTTCCCAGTTTTGTTCCTCTCAATTTTATCAGCATTCGTCTTCCAATGAAGTGTCCAGAAATGAATTTAATATGCCATCTGTTTTCTACAAAGTATATTAAAAGGCTCATCTTTATTCGCTACCTCCATTTATATAACCTGACACTGAATTAGCTTTTCTAAATCATCTGCATCACAGAGTTGACTAATATTGAATCCTTGGTCAACAAAGACCCTAAGAGATTTTCCTTTGTCCCAGTTTTATTGTTTGACCGGATATGTCTGACATTTGACTGTGCCACCGAGCACCCTGTACAATGAAACCAGCATCTGTGAGAAAGGCAGTTTGTAAGCCAAATGGATGCGTTAAGATTAGGTTCAGCTGCACATACCAGAAACATCCCACGTAACAGTGACATAAAATAAGACCAAAGTTTATATTTCCCTCCAACATAAAAGAAGCCCAGCCCTGGCTGGTGTGGCTCAGTTGGTTGGACATTGTCCTGTGCACCAGGATGTGGGCAGTTTGATTCCGGGCGAGGGCTCATGCCTGGGTTGGGCTGGATCCCTGGTAGGAGGCATGCGGGAGGCAGTCAATCAATATGACACATTGATGTTCCTCTTCTCCCTCTCCCTTCCTCTCTCTAAAAAAATCAATAAACCATTAAAAATAAAGAAGTCCGGAGTTAGATGTGATCTAACAGTCAATAGTATGGCCATGGCCGTCAGAGACACGGGCTCCTTTTAACAGGTACTTCTCCACCTTTAACATGTTGCCTCAGGGTTAAAGAATGACTCCAGCCATTGTACTCATATTCTAAGTGGGAGGAGTGGAGACAAAAAGGGGCACATTTCTTTTTTAAAGGAGTTTTCCTGGAAATCTTGAAACCTGCTTCTCCTTGGTCAGGACTTAATCACAATGCCATATCTAGTTGCAAGAGAGGCTGGGAAATGGAGTGTTTCACTGGGGAACTGTGTTCCCGTATAAAATGCGTTGATTATTGGAGGCGAATGAGAGAATAAATGCTAAGTTAACGACTGGAAGTCTCAGCCACACATATGTTTTGATAGCACTTTGCACAATTTCAAGCATGGTGCCATGCGTCAGACAACTAGAGATCTCCCCAGGCATGACTTCGAGTAGATGATCAATCCGTCAGCATTTCTAAAATGGTTGTTTCAGACTGTACACAACAGATTTGCTGGAGATGCTCATTAAAGATGCAGAGTCCTGCTCTAACTGGTTTGGCTCAGTGGATAGAGCGTCGGCCTGCGGACTCAGCGGTCCCAGGTAACGATGCCTTGGTTGCGAGCACATCGATGTTTCTAACTCTCTATCCCACTCCCTTCCTCTCTGTAAATATCAATAAAATATATTTAAAAAAAAAGATGCAGAGTCCTGGGTGAGGTCCTGTATTTTATACACATTGAATATTTCATTACTCCCTTTAAAATCAACTTTAGTGAAGTATAATTTACATTCTATAAAATTCACAAAATATCAGTGTAAAATTAATGTGTTTTGATGACCATATACAGTCATGTGTACCTTCAAGGTACAGAATATTTCTATCACCCAAATAAGTTCCCTTGCAGTCTCCTCCCACTGTGGCCCAGGTAAATGTGCTTTATACCAGCTTTTGGCTGTGCCTAAAATTTTATATAAAAGAATCTTACAGCATGTTGTAGTCTTTTGTACATCATTCAAATCTGAGCTTTCCTAATCTATATGTTTTCAATAAAAACAAGCTCTGACCTGTCCTAACCGTTATTTCATTTGGCTCAGATTTCTTCATCTGGTCCCTGTAGTGTCATGGGACAGTTTGTCAGATGTCATGTTTGGCAAATATGGAAACACAAAAACCCACTGCAAACAGATCCCATGCAGATTCTATGCCCCTTGGAAAGCTGCCTTCATTCCTGTCACCCTGCACAGGCTGCCTGTTCCCCATGGTTCATTGCTTCATGGACTTAGCTATTGATTCTACTCTTAAATCTGCTCCATTAGACTGTGAGTATCTGGACTTAAAGGAATTGGTAGGCAAAGAATGGGATTAGAGCATCTTCAATAAAGCAGACAGTGTGTGCAAAAGCACAGAGATACGAGTGGATATAAAGTGTTTAAAGAGAAAGAAGGGGTGCCAGTGACCAGAGCATGCAGAGTGTAGGGGTTCAAGTCACAAGTGGGTGTTAACCATCACAACCCAAAAGAAGTGGGAGAGTCTTGATGGCCCACATGGAAAAACAATGTCTGCATTATTCCTCAATGCCAGAGTTATTTACTCCTCTTGCCATAGACAGCTGGCCAATTAGAAGATGTGGACAGGGCAGTCAGGTAGCCCTGAGTGCTGTTTCAGAAGGTGGGGATGGGCTCATTTTCAGCACCACAGTTGTGGACAGCCCCCATTGCACCGCTGAGCTTTTGCTGCCTCTATAGGTCAAGATACTTGGTTTTGTATCCATGTAGGACTTGGGGCAGGACTGGACTCCCAACCCATGAGCATCAGTACTTAGGAACTGAAAGGCATGGCACCCTCCCTGGCACAGGGATATGCTTAACCCTTGCTTTCCCTCACCTAGCCCTCCTGGCTCTTCTCAGGCAGGTGCCATTTTTCCTTCTCTTTTATGGAAGGAAGGAACCGAGGTAGAGGCACCAGTAGAACAGAAGAGGGGCAGGTCCAGTACTCAAGCCTGCGTTTTCCTGACACTAGTGTCTGTGCTGTTAGCCACTGGACTTGCCTTCAGTGGGCACCTGCAGACTCCGTGGAAGTCTTCAGCTTTCATCAGAGGCCCAAGTGTGGATGTCTTCTCATTGGAGAAGCAGGGCTGTGGGTCATTCACAGGTGGAACCCTGCCAGAGCCAGCTCATTCATCCCTGGGGTGGTGGGAGGAGAGAGGGTTACTTCAGCTGGCTTCCTCCTGCTTTTGAAAGGGCACATTCTCAGCTAACCATGGCAGCTGGCAAGCAGGTGCGTGCATCTAAAATGTTCTAGCAGTTGCACCTGTGAGGGGGAAGTTAGTGGCGTTCGGGAATTAAGTTTCTCAGACCAATGGAAGTCTTTGATGCCCCCGTGGAAAACCCTTGCCTGCTTCCATACTAATTTCATTTACAATTATGCTTCCTAATGCTTGCCCGGGACTCGGTCAGTGGGAGGTCCATCTCCTCGTCTGTGGGAGAGATGTGCCGAGCTGTGCTTGGATGGGTATGCTCACATATGGCATATGCAGTGCTCCCTTAATAGTTGCATGCCACTCCTCCTCGCTTCGAAATGAGCCCATACTGTGCCCCATTAGCTGAAATTGACATGGTGGTTATTTCCAGTGCCATTTCTTTAAAGAACTCCGTCTCACTGTGCCTCAGCAGCTCCCCCCTCGCTAAGAGGGAGGAAGGACCCCTGGGAAAGTGTGGTGGCAGCTATTCCGAACTGCAGAGCCCACTCCTGCCTTTCCACCCTCACACCTACAGCTCGGAGAACATCACGCATTATACAGACATTAAGGATTCCTCCCTCAACGCGAATCCTCTGGAA
Organism: Murina feae; assembly: GCA_004026665.1. NCBI lineage: Eukaryota > Metazoa > Chordata > Mammalia > Chiroptera > Vespertilionidae > Murina > Murina feae. The sequence goes on from PVJC01012818.1 coordinate 12,884, forward strand.
ATCTCAGCATCAAACGGCTCCATGATAAAAATGCATGAAGTGCTATTTTATTGGTAAACTTATGTATCCAGCTGAGATACCCACATGATAATGCAATTTTCTATGCAAAAAGGCAAATCTCCATCCAGATATTATTCCACGTCATTATTCATTCCGGAGATGTGATTGCTGTCCTAGGTTAACTGATTGAACTTTCAGAATGAAAGCTTCAAGCTTATCTTACTGGCTATTGCCTCACTTTCTCATAAATTGCTGTTAGGTTGGTAGGAATGGGTAAATGTACACTCCATTAGGAAATATAAAAGTTTTTACACTGGCTTAGGATAAAAACATGGTTAAAGGGGGGTATTTCTAAGGCTCAGTACAGCATGAAATTGAAATCTTTGGGGCATAGAGAGTACACACTGTGGATATTCTCCCCGTTGTTTTCTGATGGCGGGAGGGGGTTACGAGGAGTGGACAGAGCACCCAAAATCCACCTGTAGGTGCCAAACCAGAGAGGGAGGAAAGACCCACTCGGGTGCTTCCTAAGTCTGTATCTGCTGATTATCAGATTCTTAACAACAGCGCCACTAATATTGGCAGTAACAGTTGTTCTTAAGCTTAAATATGTGTCAGGCACTGTCCTCAATGCTCGTCTGCATGTAAGCAGGTTTTGTGAGTGGTCAGGAAGATGGAGAAGGCTGCTTTGGTTTCAAATTCACCATCTTCCTCTCACTACGTGTTTCAGCAAGCTCCTGTTCTCTCGGGGCCTCACTTTCTTATTTTAAAGGGGATAATAACAGCCTTCTACCTCCTGGGTGGTTAAGAGCATTAATTTATGTAATATATGTGAGATGGGCCCTGAGACATGGCGACTCTGAGTAAATGTCGGTGGTGGTGATTATTATCACAATTTATATTGGTGGCTCTTTGGAAAGCTCTGTGAGCTAGATAGTATTAGTCGTAGTCCCATTTTCCAGATGCTGAGACTAAGATTACTCGTGCAGAAATAGGTGGTTTCCCGAAGAAGCAAAGAAAGACGTGTTCCGGTTTGCTTTCATGGTGTCACACACGGATGGACTTTTGTGCTGTGAAATGACCACTTTATTAGGCTCTGGCTCTGTGGGGAGGAGCAGAATGGCGCCTGGCCTGCTGGGAGAACCCACATGGCCTGGCGTTGGATTGGCCTGGTCTCCTCAGCACCGTGTGTGGGCCCCGCTGGTGTGCCCGGAGGCTGGGTCTGTGGGGATGGTTGGGATAGTGGAGGAAGCGTTTCCACGGCCTCTCCTGGCATGATGACCTCAGGACAGCAGACTTCACACGTGCAGCCCAGGGCTACCGGAGCCAGCGGTGCAGGGACACAGTAGGCTGCATGGTCCTCAGCGAGCTGGCCTTGGAAGGCACATGGCATCGCTTCGTCCTCTGGGGCCACAGGTGATAAGCCTCTCTGGACTCCCGCTCTTCATGGAAGATGGGTTGTAGGCATAGCGACTGTGGCCTGCGGTCACCGCACTGCGGTTGAGACTTGAGGTCACTGTTGTGTCTGGGAGAGACCACATGCGTACTCACCCAAGCCTGGGAGCTCTGGAGGATGGTGGACGGCAGGAGGGCCTTCCTCAGGCCCTGGGGGCCCCTGCCTGGCCCGCGTTGCTGTCTCAGAGGCTGTGCATTCACATCTGTGCATTTTCTCTCATATGACTTCCCAGAGCTGGCCCTGCCTGTGTGTGTGTGTGTGTGTGTGTGTGTGTGGGGGGGGGGGGCGCACGTGCGCACGCCTGTCAGCCTCTCCCACCTCCGTCATTCCATCAGGTTACCTCATCCTCCTCTCTCCTTCTCCCTTCTGCTTCCTTCTCTCCAGTGCATTCAATTAGTTCTCTTTGCTGCCTTAGCAATAAACCAGTTTCTTCCACAGCATCAGAATGAGTCTCTGTCATTATTTCATTTAGATTGTTGTTATGTTTGAAAACTGGAGGGCAGGGCAGGCAGGAGGGAGGAATGCTAATTTGTAAGGAGTTCCTGTTGTGTGGAGGGAGTGCTGCTGACTGAGCCTGGAGCTCCTGGGGCAGGAGGCACCGGTGAGGGAGGCCTTGCACTTCGGACATCAGCTCATGTCGAGACCGAGCTTCACAGGGGTCCTGGCTGAAGGCCAACTTGAAGTGACTCATTCTCTTGACCCCTTTGTCCACCTCAGAGAAGATCTTTCCCATGGCGGTGTGGAGATGTGGGCGATGCCTGTGTGCCTGTGTGTGCACATATGTGTATGCCTGTGTGTGCAGCCTCATTCTGCTCTCCATCCTCTCCATTCAGGGAAAGGCTCTTCCATTGTCGCCATCTCTGGGAAAATGAAGTCAGTGGCGGAGACAGAGATGGGATCCGTATAATTTGACTCACAGGAGGTCACAGAGCATTACACAAAGCCAGGAGTTAAGCTGTGTGTGCGCGGAACGACATGGATGATGCAAGCATGACACATACATGACACGGGGCACTCAGGCTTCTGCTGGGAAGCTGGTAGTCCCCTCAGGAGTGTGAAGAGCTGTCAGGCAGCGAGTCCTGCTAACAGCCATGTCCTGTTCTGATTCCGCACTGTGCCCCGCAGCACTCACGCTTGTTATGGGACTGAAGAGCTTCGTGGGGAAGAGGGCTGGTGGGCGGGAGCAGGGCTGGATGGAAACCTGGAAACCTAATTGCCTTCCGTGGTCCCTGCTGTGGGGCTCACACACAGGGCGGTGTGTGTGGGGAGTGAGGCGTGAGAACAGGGTCAGGCATCAGCCCCACGTGGGTGAAAGGAAGTCCCCACGTCCTCATGCGTGGATTGCTTTAAAACATGCCTGTCCCACCGTGTTTCTGTGACTGGTAAGTTTCACACTTGCTCTAGTGCAGCTGCTTTCCTTTCCTTTCGCTTTTCACGCTAAGATCCAGACTGGGGCTGGCTGGGAGCTCCCACACAGGGACCTGTTCGGACCAGCTTTGGACGCAGGGAGGTGGGAGAGGAGGGACCTCCAGGTCCATTTACTCCATGAGCCCTTTTGTCCCAAAAAGAGGAGTTTCCTGATGGGCTCAGAGGGTCACAGTCACTGATTATGCGGACTCCTCACCCAGGGGCGGGCTGGGCTCCCCTCCACGCTGCCCTGCTGGCGCTGGGTACAGTCAAATCCGCTAACAGCCAGCTTTCCAAATGGGCCAATTGGAACTGTTATTAATAACCCAGAGACGTGAAATGGAGACATTTGAGTGGCGCGGACACGTGCACTTGGACAAGAAAGGCCACTCTGCACATGAAAAATGAGCCCGCGGACTCGTGCAAGAATGAGGGAGAGATTTAGTAATTAATCACCTGGGTCATAATGGGGAGAGGAAACCCGTGTGATGAAAGGATTTGTCTGAATGGATTACAGGCAACTTGAAAAGGAGGAGAAAAACGTGGCGGAGGGCATTGCTGGCGTGGGAATTGTGCGCTTCAGAGATCCTCCATCATTCTCACAGTCAGCCCTGCGCATGCCCTGCAGCCACGTGAGCCACCGCTGCCTCTTCCAGTGTCAGATTAGCTCCTGACGGCAAACCACACACTTGATGAAGAATCAAGTATTTGTCCTCCCAAAACACACCGAGCGCGCTTGTTTCCCCAGTAGGTGATGTATCAAGGCCTCGTGCTAGCTCCACGCTGCACTTTAGTGTCACCCCTGCCGCTCTCCAGCCACCCGCCTCGGGGCGCAGCTGTGCAGGGCCCCACAGTTACAGATCGAGTTTTTCCTCACACACTGCTTGTTTGTTTCTGGAAACAATTAGGCTGGCGGTATTATAGAGCGAGTGTCGTATTGCAGCCGGCAATCCTCTTTATGCATTTTCTAAACAAAATATCATATTGACATATGTGGGGCTCACAGAGAAGATTCACATACGGTGGCCTGACCCTCAAAGAAAGTGCTCAGAGGAAGTTTCCCCGGAGAACGGCACTGCCAAGAGGAGGCGGGTTTGTGGGCCGGTGCTGTCCGTGTCTCGTTGGCCCTGGTGTGGACGCCCTTCCCCCCTTCAGGGGCCCAAAGCGTCCTCCTTGTTCAGAGCCCAGTGAAGGGCACCACAGTGTCTGTCCAGCGCAGGAAGCTTTTGCAGGCTTGCAGAGCCGCTCGAGGTTAATGCTCAGGGAGGAGTCAGGTGTGCAGATGTCTCTGTTGCCCGGGCCGGGTCTTAGAACATGGGCGGTCAGAGGGCAGGGAGGCCTCACAGCTTCCCCAAGGTGGCCATCACGTGGGTGTTAGTGTGTGAAGAACTTTGTGTCGGGTGCTTTTCATGCAGGACGATCTTACTCCTCGCAAGCGCTTTATGAGTTCGTGGTGTCACTGTTTCTGTTGGACAGATGGGGAAACCGAGGCTTAGAGAGTTCAGTAGTTGGTCTACGGTCACTTGGCAATGGCAGGTGACAAGTCTTAGTCTCAAGCCCAGGTCTATGTGGATGTAAGGCCAGGCGCTTAAGAACTGCAGCATACAGCTGTGTAGAGGGAGTCTCCGTGAGGACGAGAGATTTCTTATTCCCAGTGGGCCCTTTTCATGCCACACAGGCCAATGAAAGCACCAAAGAACTGGGCTTTACTCATTTATTTAGTTGACTAGAAGCCTGGTGCATGGATTCGTGCACCAGTGGGGTCCCTCAGCCTGGCCTGCAGGGATCGGACTGAAACTGGTTCTCTGACATGCCCCAAGGGGTCCCGGATTGTGAGAAGGCTTAGGCCAGACCAAGGGACCTCACCAGTGCATGATCATGGCTGGGGAGGGAACCAGGAGGGCTCCAGGGTGTGTTGGCCTGTCTCGCCTAGTCCCAATTGGCTGGATCCTAGCAGCAAGCTAACCAACCAGTTGGAGTGTCTGCCCCTTAGTGGTCAGTACATGTCATAGCAACTGGTCAGATGGTCGAACAGTCAAGCACTTAGCATATTAGGCTTTTATTATGTAGGATTATTTTCTCCTTTAGTAATCCATTTATCCAGCCTTTTCATATTTTATTCAGCAGTTGCAGTGTGCTGGACACAATGTGTTCTCATGAAGTTCTCTAGTGAGGTGGATGGGAGGCACAATGGACAGGTAAGCAGAAATATACACACACTAATTTCAGATGGTGAGAATGAATTACCAATAAGCATGGTGATGTAATAATTATTGACTTGGTTGTGGGTCTTCTGATTGGGATGGCTGAGAAGGGCTTTTTAAAGAGGATTTGCCTAAATCATGAGAAGGAAATGGTTTGGGGATGAGCTGGTGAAAGAACAAGTTCAAAGTCCCTGGTAAAGGAATAAGCTTGGTATGTTTTAGGAGCTTAAAGCGAGAATGTAGGGACTAACCCTTGGTTAGCTGTACTGCGGACCCTGGTGAGGAGCCTTCAGTCACACAGTTTATCCATCCACCCATCCATCCATCCTTTCATCCCTCCACCCTTCCATCCATCCCTCCTTTCTTCCTCCCTTCCTCCCTCCCTTCCTTCCTTCCATCCTTCCATCCTTCCATCCTTCCATCTTTCCATTTCTCCATCTTTCCATCCTTCCATCCCTCCATTCATCCTTCCATCCTCCCATCCCTCCATTCATCCTTCCATTCAGCCATCCATTCATCCATCCTTCTACCCATGCATCAATCTATGAATCAATCCTTCCATTCATCCATCCATCCATCCATCCATCCCTCCATCCATTCATCCACCCTTACACTCATCCATCTATCTATGCATCAACCCTTCCATCCCTCCATTAATGCTTCCATCCTTCTATCCCTCAATCCTTCTAATCATCCATCCATCCCTCCATCTACCTTCCATCCCTCCATCTACCTTCCATCCCTCCATCAACTCTTCTGTCCCTCATCAATGCTCCCATCCTTCCATTTCTCCATCAAATGTTCCATCCTTTCATTCATTCACCCTTCCATCTCTCCATCCACCTTTCCATCATTCCATCCATTTATCCTTTAACTAGAGGCCTGATGCATGAAATTCATGCAAGAGTAGGCCTTCCTTCTCCCGACTGCCAGTACTAGCTTCCCTCTGGCACCCAGGACCCATGCTTCCCTCTGGCCGCTGGCAGCCACCCAGGACATGGATTTCCCTCACAGCCCCGGCTTTGTAAGGATGTTCCGTCTAGTTCACACATTACATTTTTATTATAGATCTTTCCATCCATCCACCCACTCAGCCTCCTGTGCAACAAACATTCATGCCAGCCTTCTCCATAACAAGCCCGTGTTGGCATTAGAGTCACAGAGATGAAAAAGGAGTAACTCTTGCCTTTAAAAGGTTCACATCCTATTCATAGAGACAGAAATTAATGAAAATAATTAAGAGTGGGTTCACACTGTGGTGTTCAAAGTACTGTGGGGGCCCTATAGAGGCAGAGAGGGACTCTGCCTCTCCCCTGGGGATGAGGGAGAGGCCTCCCTGAGCAGGTGAGGCTGGAGGCGTGCTTTGGAGGACTTCTCTAGGTGGAAAAGGAGGAAGAGGAAGCAGCATGCCCAGAGGCCCAGGTGTGGGTAAACCATGGCATGCGGGAGGAGCCTGGGGAGAAGGGAGTGACAGCAGTGCTGGAAGGTGAGGATGACCTTTGTGCCCTAGGTCAGAGGTCATGGAATGGAAGCCACAGGTTACATATGGCTTAGAGCGATGCTTTGTTTAGACTGGACTGGGGTTTTACAAATAAAGCAGTTTTCCAGCTTTTAATTTAAGAGATCTCACACATAAAAATCCAAATTTTTAGCTGTTCTTGAAAAAATTCAGAACATTTGGCAACTCTGGGCCTGCCCTCCTATAAGGTAGCCATGGCTGGCTGTCCAGGGAGGGGTGCCCAGCCCTGCCCTCCCAGCTGGCCGAGTATCAGCTTCCTTATCGTCTGACTTGCACCGTTATCTTGAGTAAAGAGGAAAATAAGGCATTTCCTTTCCTTATGTCTCCGCCACAAGAGGGAAAACAAAAACTTCCCTGAGAGGTCTGTCTGTTTCAGGAGAAGTGAGAGAGAACATATTTCTTTGTGGCGGTGAAGACTATTTCTTCATCTTCAATATGCAAACAAAGTGTGTCAGTGTGGGGGCGACAGCTCTGGGCGCTACCACAGAGGCTCGCGTGCATGCGCGCACATACACTTCGAACTTCACGCGACCTGTCTGGACCTGGACGGCACCTGTGCCCGCGACCCTTCCTGCAGGAACGGAGGTCTCACGCAGAATCTGAAGCAGAGGAGTGACAGGTGTTTGGTTGCTGATTTAATGGTCATGGTGGGAAGGGGTGTCGATGATGGTGGTTGGCAGTGGGAGGTGAGGGTGCAGGACACATCCCTAGAGGCCGTTCCAGTTGTCCAATGGAGGGCAGATGTGAGCCTGAATTAAAATAAAACAGTGGCAGGAGGAGTCCAGAGCAAGGGCAAGTTGGAGAAATTGACCTGACAGGAAAGTGACGAATCACATGGCGGCAACTCTCACCCCTCCCCCAGCTCTCATTGCACCCCAAAGAAGAGCCCCGTCCCCATATTCAGCACTGACCACAGACCTTTGTGGGGAGGCAGAGGCAGCTGCAGCCTCTTGAAACTACGATATATCCTGAGGCGAAACTGTGTTGATAAAAATGACCCCCAGATGCCCTTGGGACGGGTGCAGAGGAGGAAAGGTAGAGAATGACAATGGGGTTGAAAACACTGAGAAAAGGAGGCCTCACAGCATAGCCCAGGGAAGACGCAGGAGGGCTCTGGCCCTGTTTTCCCTCCCTGCTGGGGAAAGGCTGGGGAACTTCTTACCTCATCGAAAGCACTGCAGCAAAATGGCAGCTCCGTGCGGGAAGTAGGTCCTGACTGTGAAGAATAAGATCGAGAACTACCTGTGGGCAGGCTCCTGGCCCCACCTTTTCTATGCAGCTGATTCTTGAACAACATGGGTCTGAACTGTGTGCTCCACTTATACGTGGGTTTTTCCCATAAACGTGCAGTCGGCTTTCTGTGTCTGCGGGTGTCGCATCTGTGGGTTGAACCAGCTGTGGACCACAGATAGTATTTCCCATTGCGGGTGGGAGCCCGCAGCTGGGCGGCCGATATATGCGTAGTTGTATGCATTTCACGTGACAGACTTGAGCACCAGCAGATTTTGGTATCTCCGGGACAACCGGAACCCATCCCCGTGTATACTGAGGGATGCCTAAGCTTGGGGAGTCAAAGTTGTATGTGGATTTTTAGCAGCCTGTGGGGTTGACACCCCTAACCCCTGCTTCATTCAAAGGTCCACCGTATATTTTCATACCCCTCATCTCCGTGTGTAGTTTGGTAAAGTCAGTCCCCCATGCGTTCAGGGTGCCGTGTGGGGTTGAGCAGGTGGGCACTGCACCTCAAGGACAGCGCTGCTCCCATAGATCCGCGTGAGTGGTGCTCTCAGGCCGCAGCCCTGGACCTCAGCCTGCACAGCTCTGCTCAGTGGCCCTATCAGGCTAACCTGACTCCAGTGCCACGTTATTTTGGCGACTGCAGTTTTGTAGTGTTTGGAATAAGGGTATGTGACTTCTCCAACTTTATTCTGGTATTGCTTTCTGAAAAATAAGCAGTCAATATGTTGGAATGAGTTTGCATGGTGACAGATGGTTACTAGTATAACTTTTTAAACCTGGGCTCAAATCTCCATTCTAATGCAGCAGGTCATGTGACCTTGGGCAAGTTATTTAGCTGTCATGAGCCTCATGTTGCTTACCTTTAAACCAGGTACAGTTATGATACCTGCCTGCATCCTGGGCTCTGGGGCCGGACTGCCTGGCTTTGAACTTCCCCTCTGCCACGTCATGGCTGAATGACTTAGAGAAAATTCACTTAAACTCCTCGTGGCTTCACTTGATCATCCGTATAACTGGATAACAGTGGCGCACACATCAAGCGTGGCTCCGGGATTAGAAGAGTTCATACGTGTGAAGTGTTGGGAACAGATCACGGTGCACAGTAGGGATTCCCTTCCTTCCAGCTCTTACTACGGTCTGCACTGATGCCCCGCTGATAGACAGCAGGAGCTCAGAGAAGATTATTGTTTTAACTTGGAGAGCAAAATCTTGCTTGTTTTGTGGGTTTAAGATCCCAGGGCCTGACACGTAGTAGGTGTTCAGTTAGCTGACTGACTGCTGTGTGCTACATACGCCTCGCCAATGGGTCTCGTAAAGACCAGAATGAGGGAATGGCTGTTGAAGCAGTTGAAGAAGGTTATAAGAAATAGGGGTCCTATTTATTTACCAAATAGGACCCCTGCTAGAAGAGGACCAGTGGGGTCCTATTTGGTTAAATATATGTGTGTGTGTATGTGTGTGTGTGTGTGTATATATATATATATATATATATATATTTAAATAAATTAATTGATTAAAAATAAAATTTTAAACTTTTTATACTTTATCATTTATTTATTGCCATTTCATGTGACTTCAAAAAATAGCTAATTTTTAATACAGTTTTGGATTCATAGAAAAATTGAGAAAGTACAGAAATTTCCCATGTGCCACCTCCCTGATATATGCACAGCCTCCCCAGTGTCAGCCTCCCCGTGTCAGCCTCCCCTACAATCAGCCTCCCCCAGTGTCAGCCTCCCCCTATGTCAGCCTCCCTCCTGTCAGCCTCCCCGTGTCAGCCTCCCCTACAATCAGCCTCCCCCAGTGTCAGCCTCCCCCTATGTCAGCCTCCCTCCTGTCAGCCTCCCCTACAATCAGCCTCCCTCCTGTCAGCCTCCCCAGTGTCAGCCTCCCCCAGCAGATGGTGTATTTGTTAGCACGGATGAACCCATGCTGAGCCATCATCACCACCCGAGTCCATCGTGTACATCAGGGCTCACTCTAGACGGTGTACGTTCTGTGGGATTGGGCTAATTTACAGTGACGTGCATCGGACATTGCAGATCATGCAGAGCATTTTCACTGCCCTAAAAGCCCTCTGGGCATGGCCGCGTCCTCCTTCCTCCCACTCCCGCAACCGCTGATCCCTTTACTGTCTCCACAGCTTCGCCTCTTCCAAATGTCAGATGGTTGGAATCACAGTGTGCAGCCCTCACTGAGATGCATTTAAAGCTCCTCCGAGTCTTTTTATGGCTTGATAGCTGATTTCCTTTTATGACGGAATAATATCCCACTGTCTGGATGGGCCACAGGTCACCCCTCCCTCACCTGCAGAAGGGCATCTCGGTTGCCTCCAGGTTTGGCAGTTGTGAGGAAAGACGCTGCAGTGTCCGTGAGCAGGTTCTTGTGGGTGTCAGCTTCCGGCTTCTCTGGGTAAACCCCGAGGAACACAGTGGCTGGTCCTACGGTAGGAAGACATTTAGTAAAAAACCAAGCAGTCTTCACAAGTGGCCGCACCCTTTTGCATTCCCACCGGCGACGAGTGAAAGTTTTCTCGCTCCATGTCCTCTCCAGCATTTGGTGTGTCAGTGTTCTGGATTTTGGCTGTTCTAGCTGGTGTGTGGTGGTATCTCATTGTTGCTGTTTGTGTTTCCCTGATGACATAGGATGGGGAGCACCCTTTATATTTTAATTTTGTGTTCACCATTACATTCTGGTCACATGATATGGAATTTCCATCTTCATTCCTTTCGTCTCCTCAGGTGCCTCATTCAGGGAAGATCTTAGACCCTCACCTGTCTTCCTAGACACGGAGCTGGAGACTGACTGGGTGCAGGTGCCTGTCAGGTGGGGCTGCTGGAGACTGACTGGGTGCAGGTGTTGGTGTGGGTGGGGCTGCTGGAGACTGACTGGGTGCAGGTGCTGGTGTGGGTGGGGCTGCTGGAGACTGACTGGGTGCAGGTGCTGGTGTGGGTGGGGCTGCTGGAGACTGACTGGGTGCAGGTGCCTGTGCGGGTGGGGCTGCTGGAGAAGCCTGTCTTGCTCACTGTTGAGTCCAGCCCCTAGCGTGATCTGGACCACGGAAGCATCACAGAGGCTGTTTAGTATCCAAGCTCCCGAGGGGGTGCTTGAATGGAAGGCTAGTGTTTTAGAGGAGGGGTTCTCTTGTAGGGACGCACAGGTCCTCACTCTCTCGCTGTGTGTCCCCTGAGTCCCTAGAATGAGTTGCAGTCTCTCAGTGTGTCCCAAAAATGCTCTTCGGCACCCAGGATAGGATGTCCCTCTGTGGGGCCCCCCTTTACCCATTTCCTCCCTTTCCCTCCACCCAGAGCTGAGAGGGGTGGGAAGCTCTGAGTAGAGCAGGGGCCTCCTGCCTCTTTCTTACCCGTTTAAGCAGCGCCCTTGTTCCGATCACTGCGTCATTCCCATCGGTGCCCGTGTTGATCATGTCAGTGGCCCTCCTCCCAGCTGTCTCCAGGTGGTGGGGACATTGTCTGTCTCTGACTCAGCAGCTGGATCTGCTATGATACCTGCACGCATGCTGCCATTGCCTCGTGGGTTTTATCCGGTGTCTGCACTTGCTGAGACCCCCAGAGTCCTTGGCTCGTGTTGTCACTGGGCCCAGCCAGCTTCTCTCAGAGCCCTTCCTCCCAGGTGGCCCAACTGCCACCATCTTCAAGATGCCTGAACCATCCGTGGGCTGTACCTGGACCGTTTGTGGGCCATGCGGAACCCTTGTGCCTGAACTTGAGTGTGGAGACCTGTTTCCTGGTTCTCTGTTCCCTTCCGGGGTAGAGCAGCCACCTGTGCAGCTGATTGGTGCCACAGGAGGCAGGTGGGAAGGTGGGTAACGATGCTAACCATGGCCTGCCAGGCTCCAAATAGCTATTGCCAGGGAGGGAGAGGGAGGCTCGGTGTGAACGAAGGTGCTGAGGGTCAGCCTGGCGTGGAGACGGCCGCTGAGCAACGGGGAACGAGATGCTAGCGGAAATCATCCGGGACTTGAATCCACTTGGAGCATCTGTGTTGGTGTGCTCGGCTGCCATAGCAAAGTTCCACACCCTGGGCAGCTTCAGCAACGGAAACGTTTATCTTCAAGGTTCTGGAGGCTGGAAGCCCAAGGTCGCGGTGCCAGCAGGGCAGGTTTTTCTGAGGCCTCTTCTCTGTGTGCCCTCACGGGGTTGTCCCGCAGTCTGTGTGTCTGTGTGTCTCTCTGTGACCTAGTCTCTTCCTCTTGTAGGCACACCACTCATACTGGATTAGGACCCAGCCTACGGCCCTATGTCAACGTAATGACTTCCCTGAAGGCCTCATGACCACAGAGAGCCATGTTATAATCACTGGAGGCCAGGGCTTCCACAAAGGAATTTTGGAGAGACACAGCTTAGCCCACAGAAGTGACCTTCCTATAAAAAGGCTTAGGATCGTCTAAGGGAGCAGCAGAGCAGTGGGGCAGCGGGGCTGGTGACGAGTCAGGGATGAGGTGGAAGAACTTCCGGGGCTCCTGAGGCAGGGCCCCCATGCAGGCCTGTGTGCAAATGGCAGAGTCAGTGGGGGAGGGGTTGTGGCTTCCCAAGGAGACTGCTCTCCAGGTCATCCCCGGAGTCGGGAGGGAGCTGGCTCAGAGCTCTGGCAGGCCAGTGGGGGTCAGGTCCCAGGGAAGCCTGGGCTTGGTCTGGACCCGCCGGTGGATTTCCTGCAGCCACACTGTGCTCGCAAATACAAGCAGGTAATCCGTGTGTGCCATCCCACTCAGATGTTAGCTCCAGGGAACTCAGGTGGCCGTGCACCGCGCCCGCTCGGCAGAGTTGTCTGTGACAACGGAGAGGCCCTCTGTTGTCTGTGTGGTTCAGACTGCTGGCCTCTAGTCACCACTGAGATTTACAACCCTGCGCGTGGCTCATGGCCACCCTCTGGGTAGCATGGTCCTGGCCAGCGCAGCCTCCATCTAAACTGCCTGGAAGGTCAGCAGGAAGGGTCGGGACCTCCGTGAGCCAGGGCACAGGCGAGGCCTTCTGCGTGCAGGTGTGGATGGAGCAGCCTGCACTCACCTGCCTGACAGGAGGCTGAGCCTGCTCTCCAGCATTCCACAGCGCGCGCAGCCATTCAGTAGGTGTTCGCTAGGGTCCGGCAGAGCCAGCCTCCCTCCTCTGCCATTTGCTTTGCAAGGTTTCCGTTGCCTGCGATCAACCACAGCCCAAAATAAAGTGGAAAATCACCGAGATAAATAGTTATACATTGTAAAAGGCACGCAGCTCTGCGATGAAATCTCACTGTGTCCTGCACTATTGCCTGGGAGGGAACCACCCCTTGGTCCAGTGTTTCCACTCTGTGCCCGCCCCCACCTGGCTGAGCCCTCTGGATTATCAGAGCGACTGCCCCGCAGCTGCAGTGCCTGGCTTTACTTACTGACGGCCCGAAGCACAGGAGGGGAGGTGCTGGCAGTTGGGGCATCCAGAGAGAAGCCGGCCCTGCTCCCTTCAGGGGAAAGGTGACCATTCTCCACGTAACAGGAAAGAAGAAATACTGTCTGTGACAGTTGCTAGGCTCCACGTCAGAAGTGATCTTCCCTTTAGAAATTGCGTAATTTATAAGTAACACTTTATCGGAGGTGAGTGCATACAGGGGTGGGTGCTCTCCCTGGTTTCAGGCACTTGTGGGGTCTTGGAAGGGACCCCCTGGGGCCCTGTTCCTGCACCGCCTGTGCTCCCCTGGCCCAGCAGCACCTGAGCGCACTGGGGAGTGCACTGCGGGGGATGGTGGCCTTGTGCCAGAGACTCGCCTGAGGTGCGTTAGTCTAATCCTCATCAGGATTCCCACTCAGATGTGAGCTCCGAAAAACATGTTCTTTTTTCCCTTTATAGCAGTGGTTCTCAACCTGCTGGCCCTTTAAATACAGTTGCTCATGTTGTGGTGGCCCCTAACCATAAAATTATTTTCGTTGCCACTGCATAACTGTAACGTTGCTACTGTTATGAATCGTAATGTAAATATCTGATATGCAGGATGGTCTTAGGCGACCCCTGTGAAAGGGTCGTTCGATCTCCAAAGGGGTCGCGACCCACAGGCTGAGAACCTCTGCTTTACAGCAAAGGCAGGCGGGGCAGGCTGGCGGACGCAGGCCCCACACTCACGACCACTGAGGTCTCAGGAAGATCCCAGTGGAACAAGTGCTGGTGAGGGGTTGGGGGACCCAGGAAACACATGGAAAGGGAGCACCTCTTGGTGACTTTAGCGACGCTGTCACTGTGAGACCAGCTCCTGGGGGGATGCCAGGGGCGAGGCATCCGGAGGCATCTGGGAGGGATTTAACTCAGGCGAAAGCCAGAGAAAGGGGCTGAGACAACACCAGGCAGAGGGCCAGGCGCCAGGCAGTGGAGCCTGCAGTCTGCGGGGTCCTCAAGTGTGCGAGGGTCTGGTCCGACCGGGCTGCCCAGGAGGAGGGCAGGCGTGCGGGGGTCGAGGAGCTGGGCGCAGCTCCGGGCTTCGGCTCGCTTCCACACCCTGGCCCAGCGCTGGCCACGCCAGGTCCATCAGAGCAGCTGCCCGGCTAAGAAGGCTGCTCCCACCTCGGCCTTGGGAACGCCATCCGAGGCCCAGGAGTCCTGAAGGAAACTTCCAGTTCAAGGGAGACACTTGCCTTTGTAAGGTTGCAACAACTGCTGCTTTCCAGCCTGCTCAGCGTGTCCCCAGATGGAAGGCAGCCCAGGCAGTGGGAAGTCTACTCTGATGGCCGTCCCCCAAGTCCCTGCTCAGCGGGCAGCAGCCAGGTCGAGAGTGGCCTGGGCAGAGGGAACCCCGCCAAGGCCCCAGGGTGTCCTCAGTGCACACTCTCCTGCCATCTCCGGACAATACTTGGAAGGTCGAATTATTTATGCATTTGCCAAATATTGACGGAGCACCGGGCACTGAGCGAGGACAGGACAGACACTGAATCAGATATCAGCAGGGTAAGCCTTTGGCCAGTGAGGGAGGCAGCTTGGGGGGGGAGGGGGACGGAGTATTGTACAGCGGGAAGGAGCATGCCCAGAGCTCCGAGGGTGCTGGCAGGAGACAGGATTCCTGGTGCCTGGCCTGGAAACGGGGGCGGGGAGAGGCAGGAGTGCCTGCAGAAGGGCTAGGAGCACCGCAGCGCAGGCTTCCTGAGCGGCTAAGCAGGTTGTCTTTTATGTCGGAGGCAGTGGTGAGCCACTGAAGGCTCCTAAGCCAGGGAGTGACCTGCTCAGATTTGAATGTTTAGAAAGACTGCTCTCGCCGGGGACTGGCGAACAGATCAGATGCGGGCAAGAAGGGAAGAGCAGGAACCAGCGCAGGTAGCAGCCTAGCCTGGACGGAGTTGGCTGCAGCAGCAGCAGTGGGAAGAGGCAGGGGAAGGAGGCAAGGGAATCCGGGAGAGTGGAACCAGAGGACTTGGCGAGGGAGCCAGCCTGTGGACTCCTGGCTCTGGCGGCAGGAGGAGGAGGTCCCAGCTAGGGGTGCGGGAGCACAGAAGGGTGAGCAGGTGTGTGGGGGATGGTGGTGGATTCTGTTGGGGACACGCTGGGACATTGAAGGGAGGTGCCCACAAGCAGTGAGACTCGGGTCCTGAGCCCAGCGGAGCTGATGTGCAGAGCCGCAGCAGCAGAGGCGAGAGCGCATGTTCTGCACAGATAGGACTTTCCTCCGGGCCTTTTCCTTTAATGGTCACAGTGCAGCCCATTTCACAGATGAGGCACACGAGGCCAAGGGCCATCCACCGCTTCGCATGCAGCCTGGAGTTGGGACCGCAGCCTTCGTGTGCACGCATGTGTGTGCATGTGTGTTTCCCAGTAGGCAGTTCTGTCATCACTCTTCCCTGTGCCAGCCAGTGTTTGAAAATATCACCGTTGCCTTTGCCAACTTGGCACATGTCCTTGGCTTAATGCTATAGGACATCCAGTGTTGACTGCCCCAGAATAGGGTTGGCGCAGTGACATGAGCTTGGGTGGGCACATGGAGGAGTCAGTGTCCTGGGAGCTGGTGCCGGTTATGAGGTTCTCTTTGCTCCCCAGCCCTGTGTGGCCACGGACATGGGTCTCAGTGAGGTCACTCTTCTACAGAAGAACTAGCAGCTAGGACACACTTCGGCTTGGCGCTGTGTGTGCCTGGACCGCGGCGTCCTTTGAGGTGAGAGTAGCCTGTGGAAGGCCTCCTTCTGATCATGTCAGCTGTTGCCTTCCCCCGGGGAAAAGCTCAGACACAAAACAAGAGAAACAGCTCAAGGGGAAGAGAGGGAAGAGAGGGAAGACGCGAGTGGCGGGGGTGGTGGCAGCCCGATGGCAGTGCTGGTGCTGGGCTGTTGGAGCCTGGCAGAGCCGCAGCCGTGGCTTTCCGAGGCTGCAGCCTTATCAGAGTCATGTTTTGATCCTTGGAGCACACCTTTGTTTCGTGAAAAGGAAACAAATCCTGGCATGAAATGCTGTTCTACTGCATTTATTCTGAGCAACTCCCTCGAGAAGCCGGGTCTACAGGAATCCATGGTCAAAACCAGGGTGAGGAGCTGCTTGCCATAGGAGCTGAGCCAGGCTGAAAATGCTGGTGGCTCCCAGCCCTCACTGGTTTGGCTCAGTGGGTAGAGCATCAGCCTGTGGACTGAGGGGTCCTGGGTTCGATTCCGGCCAAGGGCATATGCCCGGGTGTAGGCTCGATCCCCAGTGGGGGTCGTGCAGGAGGCGGCTGATCAATGCTTCTCTCTCATCGATGTTTCTGACTCTCTACTCCTCTCCCTTCCTCTCTGTAGAAATAAATAAAAATATATTTTTTAAAAATGCTGGCTCCCAGTTCCCCTGAGTCATGGCCGACTCAGAAGGAAGGTCTGTCATTGCTTTGACTAGAGCCATTCCATAATGGACCCCAGGTTCCTGTGAGTAGGACTCCGGTGGGATACACCTCCTTTTAGGCCCAGCATGGCTCCTGGCTGCTGCTTATCCAGGTGAATTTGCGGGAATGGTCCAGAGGGAGCACAGATGTCCCAGTGTGTCCCCCACAGAATCCCCCACCATCCCCCACACACCTGCTCATCCTTCTGTGCTCCTGCACCTCATTGGCTTAGCTGGGTACATTGGCCAACCTACGGATGATCTTCTTTGATCGTCCGTAGCTGCCCCATTCTAGTCCAATCAGTGGTCAGCTCAGAGAAAACGGTTTCCTTTGCTGCACCTGGGGTGCCGGGAGCAGGAGTTGGAAGGGGCTGGGCCCTGCTGACTTGCTCAGTCCCTGCTTCCAGAGTCTCTTGTGCGGGAGGAGTCTTGGCTCAGAGTTGAGTTACTGGATGGGTCACTGCTGGTGTGTCCGTTGGTCGCTGTGGTTAGAAAGTGGGACCAGGAAGAGCATACACATTGAGTAGCAAGTGCAGAATCCCAGATTGATGCCAGGGACCCCCACCCCCATGCTCGTTTAGTCTGTCCGTGCAGGGATGTGGCATGAGGTCTCTGGACTTAGGTCAATGGGCAAGGTTAAAATACAGGCACCACTGTCCTGGCTGGGCTGCTCAGTGGTTAGAGCATTGGCCCACATACCAAAGGGTCATGGGGTTTGATTCCTGGTCAAGGATATGTATCTGGTTTGCAGGTTCAATCCCTGGCCCCGTTCCGACCACATTCAGGAGACAACCAATCCATGTGTCTTTCTCACATTGATGTTTATCTCTCACTGTCTCTCTCCCTTCCACCTCTCCTTCCACTTTCTCTAAAAAGCAATGGGAAAATATCCTCCCGTGAGGATTTAAAAAAATGGCACTACCACTTCATAACTGTGTGGACTTGGGGAGCTCAGTCAGCTGGTCAAAGCCTCAGTCTCTTGGGCTGTGAGCTGGACCCACCTCCCGGGCTGTGAGGATGAGGTGAGATGAGGTGCCTGTCCCAGCTCCTGGGACCCCGATTACAGGCGGCCCTTCGTGTAGAAGGAATTGCAGAAGGAGTGTGTCCTCCAGGGACCGGTGAGTGGGATATAACCTGTGAATAAATTTTACATATTGACAGTCAAAAGAGCTTGGCAGACTGTGGCCAGACTTTGTCAGTTAGTGTCCAGAGAGAGGAGATAATAGGTAGTCATAGCTGGTGATTGTCTGTCTATCTTTCCTACTCACTCTCTACCATCTTATTGTAGGTATCTGTCTATCTATGTACAATCTATTGCTTTATCAGTCATCTGTGTACATGCATCATTTTTATTAAATATACTAGGGGCCTGGTGCACAAAAATTTGTGCACTCAGGAGGTCCCTCAGCCAGGCCTGTGTCCTCTCACAGTCTGGGACCCCTCTGGGGATGTCCACCTTCTGGCGTGCCTGACCAGCCTGGGTGAGGGGCTGATGGCTGTTTGCAGGCTGTCCAAGCCCCCCAGTGGGGACCCTGAACCCATGGGGGTGCAGCCAGCCTGAGTGAGGGGCTGAGGGCTGTTTACAGGCTGCCCACAGCCCCTTCAGGTTTTAGGTCCCTACTGGGGTACCTGGGCAGCCTAGATGAGGAGCTGAGGGGCATTTTCAGGCTGCCCACAGTCCCTTCAGGTTTTGGGTTCCTACTGGGGTACCTGGCCAGCCTGGGTGAGGGGCTGATGGCTGTTTGCAGGCTGGCCAAGCCCCCCCAGTAATGTCCCTCACCCCATTGTGTTGTGGCCAGCGTGGGTGATGGGCTGAGGGGTGCTTTCAGGCTTTTAGGCTGCCCACAGCTCCCATTGACCCAATGTCCCAGCAAGGCTGGCTGGAAGCAGGTTCCTAGGGTTTGTTTATCTTCTATAATTGATGCACTGTTCCTTTAAACTGAGGCCTAGTAACGAAACCTCCTCTCTGCTTCACCTCGTGGCTTCTATAATGAGACATTCTTACCCTTAGTAGTCAGGCCAGGCCTGCTGTTTATGATTGAGACTTTGTTGCAGATATGTTTTGCCAGGAGCCAGGATAAGCTGAGCCGGCCCGCAAACAGTTTCAGTTTCACTCCTGCTGCAATGGAAGCTGCCGTTTACTCAGGTCCGTGAGTGGCAGCCTCCATGTTGGCTGGGTTAATTTGCATACAGTCTCTGTGATTGGCTGGTGGGTGTGGCTTAGGCATCTCAAAGGGATGGTTAATTTCAATATTACACTTTTATTAGTTTAGATATTTTTACTGATTTCAGAGAGGAAGGGAGAGGGAGAGATAGAAACATCAATGATGAGAGAGAATCGTTGATCGACTGCCTTCTGCACGCCCCCTACTGGGGATCGAGCCAACAACCCGGCATTGCCCTTGACCGGAATCGAACCCAGGACTCTTCAGTCCACAGGCCATGAGCTCTCTACTGTGCCAAACCAGCTAGGGTTGAACATGAATCGTTTTTAAATCAAGAACTTTGTTGAATGCCTGTTAGGTGCCAGGTACTGGGAGCACCGTGATGAATCGAGCAAGTACCCTGCTTTCTCTGAGCTACACTCGGGAGGGAGGTTTATGACATTAAAAAGCAAACTTGTAGCAGGTAGTGACAGTGTAATGAGCTTCATCTGCTTTCCTGTTCTGTCCGCTCGGCGTCTCTGGAAGGAAGAGGCCTTAAAGATGAGCAACATAAGCGCCTGGGAGGTGCCCCTGCCACCAGGTGGGCACAGCCAGTGTGCAGAGCCTGGCTCTGAATCCTGCGCACTGTGAGGTCCCCATCATGTGACTTCCTGGGGAAGAAACAGGAACTGTCGGATAAAAAGGGAAGGTTTTCAAAATAAGAGTTTGCAAGTCAACCGTAAGAAGTCCCATCAATTGCAAGATGGGAAAATAGCTCACTCAGGTACTTTTCTTTTCATTTTGGTCTTAAATTCCCAGAGCACGCTTTTCTGAGTGGTGCAGGTCCTTTAGCATCTTGTATTGCTAGGCAAATGTCCTAATGGGTAAAGCGATGCTGTAGTCATCTTCACGATTTTATTCAACAAAAGTCTCCCTTTTCTCTGCTGCTTCACCCCGCTCACTCTCCTCCTTTCTTCTGGGATTGGTCCATGGGGCCAGGCAGGTGTCAGAATGAGAGTGGATGTGCCATCTCCAGGGGCAGCCTGACCTGTCGCCATCCAAGTCCCACGGCGACTCAAGGGTGCTTCATACTGTCAGCTCTCCTCATCTTTAAAAAGAAACACAAATCACGTATTTACATGTGATATATTGAGTCTGAATTTGGGTTCAGTTTTGACCAAAAGAAACAAGCCCACAGTGTGGGCCACACCGCACACTCCTGCAGGCCAGGCCATTCGGGGGCCTGGGCTGAGGGTCTGTCTGTGGATTTCACCGTCAGGGTCTGGACAGCGAGGCTGCCACGCTCTGAGCGCCTGCTCTGGGCCTGGGCCCTGGACAGAGCCTGGTACTTGTCGGGGACGCGGGAGCTCAGAGAGGTTGAGCCACACCCAGGGTTACGAAGCCAGTCGGTGCCTAAGCTGCTGCTCGGACTCCCGTCGGCCGAGCTTCGAGCTTCCCGGTTTCTTATGGTGCCCGGCAGACCGGCTCCTTCGCGGGGCTGTGCCCCTGGTACCGAGTACCAGGCAGCGGGTGCTCAGATAAGGAGTCGTATCTGTCGTCGTGGAGCTCACAGTGGAGACGAGGAGTTGAAAGTGTAAGGCCCAGCCTTCCCATTTTACAGGGAGGAAGCGAGACGGGGCGGCGCAGGGAGCAGCGTGCAGAGCTGGGCTCAGAGGCCGTGCTTCCCCGAGCTGGGCCTTCCCGCCTTATCGGCACGGATGACATCATACAGTAGATGCGCTTTCATGGGTCATATCCTTGCAGTCATTTACTTTCTTTTTAAGTTGTCACAGGCCTGCTGTTTGCTTGTGAGGGGAGACCAGGTGGGTCCGGAGGCCCTGGGCGGGAGCAGCTATGTTACCTCTCTCCCTTTCTCGTTTCTTGAGCAAACACACTGACCAGAAGCCCAGCTCCTGGGTGGTAGGACCGCAGGGTGGGGTCCCGCCAGGGGGGAGCCGGCTGGGAGCTGAGGAGCCCCTCTGTGGCTCGGGGTGCAGTTTGGACGCGTTGTTCTTCGCAGTGGCTCCCCGTGGCTATGTTGTGAAAGTCGGCCTGAAAGGGCCTCCAGGTCCTGCTGTCTCCGTGGAGCACAGGGCGGTGCACAGCGCAGAGCAGGCTTGATCTGCTTGGTACAGTGGGGCTAAGACAAGTTCAAACCACTGGCCGATACTTTTAAGTGTGGGGATTTCACACACACATCTGGGCTTCTGGATTCTTTAAAAAAATCAAAATACGGAACAACACTGGGTCCATATTTTTAACCTGTCACAGCCCCTGGCGTCGAGCGGGGGGAGACAGGGAGGGACTCTCCAGTTTGCCACAGTCCCCACCACTCCTTAGTGTCGAGCTCCGGCCACTTCATGCAGTTGTGATCTCCTGGCTCCTGCAGACGTCTGGGTTTGTGACCCCAGGTTCAGATCTGTCGTTGGGTCGGAACATGAAAGGATCATTCATACGCACCTGGTGTCTAGCACTTGGGCAGCAGGAATCAGAGTGCCAGCTCTCCCAGGCAGGGGCAGCTCCCAGAAGCAAAGCCAGCCCTGGCACCTCGCCTGCCAGCCTCCTGTGCGCCTGTGTGGGTGTGAGTGTCTGTGTGCACACCTGCCTGGTCCGTGCACACACACCTACATGCATGCCGCAGAGCTGTGGGGCCTCATGTCTCCTTCCGTCCCACACTCACTAGCCGTCTCTGCTGGCTCCCCAGACTTGGGAAGGAGGCCTGGCTCCTGGAGCAGGGAGGAAGGCATCTTCCCCGGGGCCCTTGGCGGGCTGGCAGCCTTGGCGTTTTACCAGTCTCCTGAGATGCCACGTTCAGCGCGGGAACCACTCCAGGCTCACCCCTCCGTTCCGCCACCACGGCCCTCCCACTGAAAGGACTTCAGAAGGAAACATTGACTTTAGATTGATTTTTAAATAAGCACCTATTTAGCTGTTGGTGCTTTAAGTGCAGGGTGGATTCTACTCTTCAAGGAGCAAGCAGTTCTAATTGCTTCCACTCCTGGAGAGCAAGAGCCTCACGCCAGCCGGGGTGGGGGTGGGGTGGGAGTGGGGAGAAGACAGCAAGGCAGACACAGGTGGCGCCTCTCCTGTCCCAGCCCTCCCCCGGGCGCATGTCCAGCCCCCACCTCCCCTTCTAAGTGCAGGTGCAGACTAGGCAGTGTCCTGGCTCCCGACCAGGTGGAGTTTCCGGGAAGGTGATGGCCTGTGTTTACGCTTGGAAAGGAACTTAGAAGTTTCAGGATTTGCGCTTGCCTTCCACTCGGTGAAATTTTTTTCTCCACTTTTACTAGAAAGGTCTGGAATCTAAAGGGAACACAGGCCCTTGCTCCTCACTCAGGGCTTCCTGGAGTGCAAGGAGAAAACACATCCTCGTCTCGCTCACGTCGGGTGGTCTTGAAGATGACACGTTGATGGCCACCGGTTCGTGATCACTTCTTCTTGCCAAGCATTGCGCTGGGCGCTTGATGTGATCATCTCATCTATTTCTCATGACCGCCTCAGGCGTGGCTGGTTCTGTGATCATCGCCAGTTTACAGATCAGAGACTAAGGCACAGAGAGGCTAGGGAACCTCTCTCAGGTCACACAGCAAGGAAGGGGTGGCGCCTGCATTTGAGCTGTTCTCTGAAGTGGAACACATTCCCACTACAGCCTATAGTGATACACTTCCCCTGCTACTGTTTCCTGACACCGTTCTCTCCAGGGGGAAGCATGGATGGAGGTGGAATCCTGCAGCAGATGAAGAGCAGGTAGCTGGCAGGGCCTTTTGCATCAGCCGGATAAGACAGTCTCAACCATAAGTGACTGTTAAGTGCTCAGTCATATCAGGGTCTGTGCTAAGTGCTGTACATGCATTTTCTGGGCACTTGCCTACATATACTGTGCTAAGTATACAAATCCATGTGGGCCTCCTGATGACTGAGGGCTGGGGACGGAAGTCACAGACATGACCCCACAGGCGGCATTTGAACCAGGACTGTAGGGTCAGGACGGCACCTGTGGAGCCTGTCTGCAGAACTGAGCTCCAGCCCACGGAGATCAGCATCTCCTCTTCTGCCCCACCTCAGGCCCTCTGCTCAGCCACAGACGGCTTGGGGCTGGCCCTTGAACATGCTGAGTGCTCTCCTACCTCAGGACCTTTGCACAGCCTCTTCTCTCCGCGTGGCACACCTTTCCTCCTCTTCTCCGTGTGGCTGACCATAGTTTATCCTGTTCCGGCGTCCCCCAGGGAGCTCCCTCATCTTAAGTGGGAAGAACTGGTTGCTCCTTCCTCCCTCCTCCGGAAGCTGGTGTCCTCAGACCCTCACTCGCCTCCTCACACCTGCTGTCACAGTCTCTGTCCCCCAGGGAGTCGTCAGTTCTTTGAAGCAGAGAGATTGTAGGTATGCATCTCACCCAAGGGTGGGGCCCGTCCAGCCGCAGGCCATATAGGGCCTGAGAAATCATTCGGTCTGGGCCTGCCGAGATCTTGGGAGTCAGTTAATTAAATGTTTGACCACATAGAGCAGCTGATGTTCATGGTGGTGATTCTGTATGGTCCACGAATGATGCTAATACATATCCTAATGGTCCTCTTGACAGAAAAAAGTGTCCGTGAACTTGATCACCATCTCTCCACCCCCACGCCACTGCCTGGCACACCGGGGTGCTCGGACGCTCGGAACCTACTCACTGAGTGAGTCTCTCACTGGTGCCCCGCTGGGAGGGCAGTGGCAGTCACGCTGAGTACATACAGGAGGTGCCTGTGTTGGTCACGGCTCTGCAGAGAAGCAGGGCCACGTAAGGTGGCAGGGAATCGCATGTTATACGAATGGACTCACATGGTCACGGAGGCCAGAGTCCCATGATCTGCCATCTGCAAGCGGAAGGACCAAGAGAGCGGCTGGTACCGTTGGATGTGAGTCCGGAGGCCCACGCACCGGGCACTCCGATGCCTGAGACCGAGAAGGTGGGCTGTCCCGGCTCCAGCAGAGAGGGGATTGCCCTCCCTCCACCCTTTGGTCCTGCTTGGGCTGCAGCTGATGGGTGGTGCCTGTCCACTGAGGTGAGACGGTCTTGTCGCAGTCCACCATCCAGTCTCCTCCAGACACGCCCAGGACAGCGTCACCAGCCCTCCCGGGGTCCCTTAGGCCAGTCAGGTTGGCTCATGGCGTTAACAGTAGCAGAGCCCAGTGCATTTTCATTGGCGGTCCTCGTCCCCTGCCCCTTCCACCTCTGTCACTCGGGGCTTCACACCGTGTCATGGGAGGTGGAGATGTGCCAGCTGGGCTGGTGAGCGTTTTCTGTCAAGGGATGGAGGGAGGGGCGTTTCAGTTTTGCAAGCCACACCGTCTCTGTTGCTGCTGCTCACCTGTGCCGTGGAAGCGTGGATAAGGCTTGGCTGCAGGTGTGACTGCAGGCTGGGTGTGGTGGGCCGGCCGCCGCTTCCTGACCGCTCTTCTGGAGTGTCCTTGTCATGATGGGTACTGCGATGGCACCCAGGCTCCTCTCATCACAGTCAGTATTGGCTCCGCTGTCCCAGCCACAGCCTTCTCCTGGGCCTGGAGGAAGGATTATCTAGTCAGGCCTGGATCACTGTGAAGGCGTCACCCCCAGCTCACGGGGCATCGCCTGCCCAGGAGGCTGTCCTGAGAGGACTGAGCTCTGGAGTCAGCCCTTGCAGTGTGAATTCTGCCTCGGAGCTGTGTGGTCCTGGGCCAGGTACTGCGCCTCTGATTCTCACTTAGGTCATCATATGTACCTTGCCCGGATTTAGTGGCTGAAAATAGTGTGTTTCAGGCACAGGGCAGGGATTGAGCCACTATTGGTTACTTTGTCTTCTTGCAGACGTTGACCCCAAATCTTCACCTTTCAGCGACAACGTGGAGATGGGAGTGGGACAGCAGAGGAGGCCAGGGCAGCCGATGTCTTCAGAATTCCAGAGAGAGCCTTTCAAAGGCGAGAGACGTTGGAGTCTGAGGCAGTCATCCTTCGGTCTCACCATTCTCTTCGAGAGGGAGTGAGAAAAACTCGACATTTTATTTTCACGCCTGGAATGTCACAGTCTAAGGCAAGCCTGGGATGGAAGCAGGCTGTGACGTCGGGCCTGCGGCCCCAGGGCCCGGAGGACGAGGGTAAGCGCGTGGCATACCTGGCGGAGGCGCCATGCCCAGCTCTGTGAGGCAGGCGGCTTTGATGCCTGTGGGTATCCAGGACCCTCAGGAAGTCCTGGGGCCGGGAGGAGCACATGTGAGCCTCTCCACAAGAAGAAGAGGCAGCTGGACCGGACAGCACACGTGTCTGTACATGGCACATGCCCTGTGTATATCCGTCCCACGCATGCAGTGCCATGCAGCCGAGTGTCAGCAGGACGGCCTGGCCCGGCTACCCACGTGTCCCCAGCTCTGTGCCCGGACAGGACCGCACAACTTCACAAACGTCGTGGTCCAGGCAGACCCGGCTCCTCCGCTCTGTCCTCAGGGCCCCCCACTGAGCTCTGCTGGTCTTCCACGCGTGTCCCCTGGATGGGGTCTGCCGGCCCCGCAGGCATGTGGTGCCCCTCCCGCCGGCCTCACACTGTTGGGAATCGCACTGAGCACCTACGCGGCCAGGCCCCGCTGTGAGTTCCTCTCCCTCAGATTAACGTCAGGGCCATGTCTCCCTTCTCTCAGCTCGCGTACCGAGTTGCTGCCTATCACTAAACTTGGACATAGGGGTGTTGGTTTCTAAATCTGGGCACAGCACGGACTGACCTCTGAAGTGCCTGGAATCCTGGCGTCTGGAGAGGAAAGCCTTTCCTGTGTGTGGCCCATTCTTTTCCATGAGGCCACTGAGTCGCAGAGCTCTGTGACCACACGGGGTGCCGCAGAGGCCTGCGGGGGGCAGTGGAGGGCCTTGGTCGGCAGTGCACTGTCCGGAGGTGGGGTCCACTGAGAAGGAGGCCAGGGCACTGGTCACATGAGCCCTCGGGGAGGGACTGGACTTCAGCCGCCAAGGCCAGGACCTCCGACGACTCGGTTGGGCGTTTTGCTGACCCCTGGCCCGTCTGGAGACCCCCGCCAGGCGCTGCCGGCACCTGCCTGTCACGGTTGGGAGCACCAGGTTCACGCTGAGTGATGGCCCGGAGGACTGGGGGCGGGGGGGGGGGGTGGGCAGAGCTGCACGGCACATGCACGCTCCCGCTTTCCAGGAAGCGTCTCCCCTTCGTGGCCGTGGGCGCTCCGACCGCGACCTCCGAAGGCAGCCTGCGGGCGGGGTTTCCGGCCCGGCTCTGGCTCGGTGTGACCTTGGGCATGTCGCTTCATCGCTGCGTGCCGCAGTGGTCTCCCCTGGGCAGCGGGGGTAGTAAGACTCCCCGCTCGCTGTGAGGCGGGAGTGGCGTGTTTGTGTGCACCGAGGGCCAGGATGTGTGAGGG
>PVJC01012819.1:0-39010 GCA_004026665.1 Murina feae
CCTCAGTGGATGTCCTATGATGGCCCCAGTCTGCCAGGCGCCTTGTGTGTGTGTGTGTGTGTGTGTGTGTGTGTGTGTGTGTGTCGCCACTGGGGACCTGCCCCTAGCCGCATCTGAGGCTTGGAGCAGTCCTCCTGTGTGTGTCTACCTGCTGGGGGCATGCCCCCAGGCACACCGTGGAGGCTTGGAGCAGGCACCCCCTCTATGTTGATCTCTCAGACTCTTGCCCTCCCCTGTATGTTGTTCTCTTTTTTGAGCTGTGGCCAGGGCTGGGTGCTGCCTGGCTCCCAAGCTTGCTTACTTCCCATCTTCCTCCAGCAACCAGAAAGCAGGGAAAACCCCGCCTTGTGGTCAGGCCAGGCTTTTCCTGCTCCCTGATCCCCGGAAAGGACCTGGGGAGCCGCCAAGCAGGCCCCCAGCCTCCAAGAGCTTGCTTTCCCGCTCCCCAGTGCCCCCTAAAGGGCCTGGGGAGCCGCCAAGCAGGCCGAGACCCCCCGCCGCCTCTTTCCCGCTCCCCATCCTGCCGCCTTGCTTTTCCGCTCCCTGGTGCCCTGCAGGGGGCCTGGGAAGCCCACCAAGCAGGCCGCTGACCCCCACTGCCTCTTTCCCACTCCCCAGTGCTCTGCAAGGGGCCTGGGAAGCCCACCAAGCAGGCCACTGACCCCCTGCTGCCTCTTTCCCTCTCCCTGATGCCCTACAAAGGGCCTGGGGAGCCACCAAGCAGGCCGCCAACCCTGCCGCCTCTTTCCCACGTACCGGTCCTGGGTCCTGCGCTGTTCTGTCCTGCAGCTGCTCTGTGCACTCGGGAGGTCCCTCAGCCTGCCTGTGCCCTCTCACAGTCTGGGACCCCTCTGAGGATGTCCACCTGCTGGCGTGCCTGACCAGCCTGGGTGAGGAGCTTTAAGGCTGCCCACAGCTCCCATTGACCCAATGACCCAGTAAGGCTGGTTGGAAGCAGGTTTCTGGGGTTTATCTTCTATAATTGATGTACTATTCCTTTAAGGCGAGACGTAATAAGAAGCCTCTCAGCTCGCGGCCTCTATAATGAAACAATGTTACTTAGTGCTCAGGCTCGTGTTTCCTTCAGCTCCCGAGGATTCTATGATTTATACATTGTTGCAAACATGTTGCAAACGTGTTTTGCTTTGAGGCAAAGATAAGGGAGCTGGTGCGCAGACAGTTTCACTTTCACTCCTGCTCCAGTGGAAGCTGCCGTTTATTCCGTGAGTGGCGGCTGCCATGTTGGCTGGGTTAATTTGCATACAATCGCTCTGATTGGCTGTTGGGCGTCCCGAAGAAACAGTCAATTTCAATATTATGCTTTTATTAGTTAAGATATATATATAATATAATATAAGAGTAATATGCAAATCGACCATTACCCAAGACACCTAAGCCACGCCCACCATCCAAGCCACGCCTCCCAGCCAACCAGAGTGGCTGTATGCAAATAAGCCCAGCCAAGATGGAGGCCAACAGCCATGGAGCTAGAGCAAACCAGAGGCTTCTGTTGCAACTGCCTGCCTAGGCTGGCTGAGCCTCTGCTCATGGCCACGCCCACCAGCCAATCAAAGTGGCTGTATGCAAATTAACCCAGCCAAGATGGAGGCTGGCAGGGCAGCTCTCTGCACTGGGAGCCTCCGCAGCCAGCATAGCTGTGCCAGGTGTGTCAGCTCAGTGGGGGGGCGGTCCGGCCTGGGGCCTCCTTGGGGCATCCAGGAGCACCTGTCCGGGGTCCACTGCCTGGCTCCGCCCCCTGGGGGCCTCTGCGGGGAATGCGGGAGTAAGGGGGCCTCTGCAGGGCGTGCAGGAGCAGCCGTCCTGGGTCAGCTGCCTGGTTCCACCCTGGGGGCCTCCTCAGGGGCATGCGGGAGCACCTGTCCAGGGTCCGCTACCTTCATCCACCTCCCAGGGGCCTCCAGCATCCACAGGGCGTGTAGGAGTGTCTGCTGCAAAATGCGGAGAATCTGAAGCCAGTCCGCTGCCTGGCTCCACCCCGGGTGTGTTCACTCAGCAGCAGGACCCCATCGAGGGATCCTGCACCAGCGTCTGCCCATGGCTTGCCACCCAGCTCTGCGCCAGGTGTGTCCCCTCAGCGGTGGGGGCCCACCTGGCGTGTGCGATCGTGGGCCCTCTGGTGGGAAATGTCCAGGTCTGCACTCACCAGCCCTCCCACTCTCCAGTGCACGAACCCTGATGGGGCTATGGGCAGCCTGAAAATGGCCCTCATTCCCTCACCCAGGTTGGCCAGGCATGCCAGCAGGTGGACATCTCCCCCGAGGTGTCCCAGACTGCGAGAGGGCACAGGCCGGGGCTGAGGGACCTCCACCCCCCGAGTGCACAAATTTTTGTGCACCGGGCCCTTAGTTTGTGATATATATATACCTGGCCAGCCTGGGTGAGGGGCTGATGGCTGTTTGCAGGCTGGCCAAGCCCCCCAGTGGGATCCCTCACCCCACTGGTGTGTGGCCAGCATGGGTGACGGGCTAAGGTGTGTTTTCAGACTTTCAGGCTGTCCACAGCTCCCACTGACCCAATGTCCCAGCAAGGCTGGCTGGAAGCAGGTTGCTGGGGTTTATCTCCTATAATTGATACACTGTTCCTTTAAGCCAGGGCCTAGGCAGTTAATGAAACCTCCTCTCTGCTTCAGCTCTGGCTTCTATAATGAAACAATGTTTCCCTTAGAAGTCAGGCCCAGCCTGCTGTTTGCTTCAGCTCCTGAGGCCTCTATCATTGAGACATTGTTGCAAATGCGTTGTTCCCTGGAGCGGAGAGAAGCCCAGGCGGCCCACAAACAGTTTCACTCCTGCTGCAATGGAAACTGCCTGTTTACTCAGCTCCCTGAGTGCCAGCCTTGTTGGCTGGGTTAGTTTGCATACAGTCGCTCTGATTGGCTGGTGGGCATGGCTTAGGTGTCCCGAAGGGATGGTCAATTTGCATATTACGCTTTTATTATATAGGATATCTGATGTTCATTACAGCATTATTGACCTTTGCCAAGATATGGACGCAACCCAATAGATGAATGGATACAGAAAAAGTGGTGCATATATATAATGGAATATCACTCAGCCACAAAAAAGAATGAAATGTTGCCATTTGTGACAACATGAATAGATCTAGAGGATATTATGCTATGTTAAAAAAAAGTCAGATGCAAAAGACAAACACTGTATGATTTTACTTTTATGTGGAATCTAAAAAAAAAAGAAGTGAATAAAAAAAAACAAAACAGAAACAGACCCATAAGTATAAAGAATAAGATGGTGCCAAGGGGGAGTGGAGATGGGAAAAAATAAAAGTAACTTTAAACCCTGCAATCTCCACTCCCCCTGCCCCCAGTAACCCTATAGTACGTAGATCCCACCAGTTACTGTCCAGTCTCCATCACCTCCCTCTTCCGTGGCAACAAGAGCCCAGCTTTGCTTGGGCAGCAACGTGCTCAGTGAAAACATTCTCCATTCCAGCTCTCTTGTCATGGGAGGAGCCCTCAGCAAGGTCTGGCCAATGAGATGCAGATGGAAAGCAAAGGAAGGGTGTTCCTTCTGAAGTAAGAAGGCAAAATTTGGAGAGAACGGATGTCTTTGTCCTTTGCTCTTTCACCTTCTTCCTGTACCTCTGATGTCTGAAGGTTCCAGAGCCACTAAGACCTGAGAACTAAGCCCTGTGGGAAAGATGGTGGACTCACAGCAACAAGAAGCCCCACTGTGGACGGGTCCCTGTACCAGAGGCCCCAGCCTTGGAGGGCCTACTTCTAGACTCAGTCTTGTTCAACAAAAATAACCTCTCACCCTATTCGATTAGGCTGGGGGACCACAGTTGTGGCCCATGGGCCAAACCTGGAGCTTGTTTATGTCAAGTTTTATTGGAACAGAGCCACGCCTATTGATTGAAGCATTTTCTATGGCTGTTTCATGCTACAACTGCAGAGTTGGGTTGTGACAGACGGTACAGCCTGCATTACTGTCAGGCTATTTACAAAAAAGTCTGCCAACCCTGGATTAATTCCCCACAGTCAGGTTTCTGTTCCATGTACCCAATTCAATCCAAACTGAAAGACAGCCAGTCACGGAAAACTCTCAGTAAGGAAAAAGGAAAAAGTGCTCCCACTCCCTACTCAATGGGTGGTCAATAAATGGGTATGCTAAGTCCTACTGTGTGCCAGATCCTTTGTGATCTGCAAGACACAGAGACGTGAGTATTGCCCCTGACCTTTCAGGAGCTTGAAACCTTTGTCTAGTCGCTGCTTTGGAAATAATCTCTTCAGTTGTAAATGCTGGGCGATAGGACGCTATGCAAACGTGGGGAGCCTACATGAACTGAAAGGGGAAGAGAAATCATCTCTGAAAAGCACCGTGTTTCTACATGAAGTTGCTCCACCCACCCAGCCTCTAGTCACACATACGCTACCTTGGCGGAGGTGTAGTCCCTTCGCAAAGCGACCACAGAATTATTTGATAACAAGCAGCCAGAGCGCAGCCAGAGGAGACCCAGATTCTGAGAGGTGTATAGAAAACCTCATCAGCGACTAACACCTCCCACCAGAAAGAGTCGGAGGGGAAAACATTCTGGCTTCTGGATCCATTGGCTAATTTAATTCTCAGCTTAATGTCTGCATTAGTGCCCCCACGATCAAGTCACCCCTGCCTGTCACCTTATCACGGACACTCAACAATCCTCAGAGGTGCCCTGGAGTGATTTCTAGAGAGAAAAGATGACTAGGCTCAGAAAGGAAAGCAAATTAAAGGGACGTTGTCCAAAACACATGAATTCAAAGGCCCACAAAATACTTACGATAAACGGCCAACACATACAATTCTAGAATGCAGTCAGGTGAGGAGGAGCAATGCAAGACGCGTGGGATATTGACACCTGGATGGAGAGCCCCAAGCAGCCTCATAGAGACATTACAGAGTTCAGTCCTCCAGTCCTCATAACTCTGAAAGACTGACACAGAGGGGGGCCGACTGACTGTCCAATTGCTTTGGCACCTGCCCTTCATGCCTCTTTGTTTGGTTTGCTGAGCACTGGATTAGAGTGCGAGGAGGTTTGCATGTTCTCATCATCAGCCTCCCACTCTGCTTTCCAAACACAGAACTGTCCATAGAGCAGCTCCCACACTGCTAGGCGGACAGACCTAGGCAACTGGTGAGTCTTACTAGGCGCTCTGAACAACACAAAAAATAACTAACATTCTATGCTCCAGGCTCTTCTCTATTGCTTTTGTATTTATTTACTAGAGGCCTGGTGCACAAAATTCGTGCATATCTCTCAGCCAGCCTGCACCCTCTCCAATCTGGGACTCCTTGAAGGATGTTCAACTGCCCGTTTAGGTGCAATACAATGGGCAGTCAGACATCCCTCTCACAATCCAGGACTGCTGGCTCCCAACCGCTCACCTGCCTGCCTGCATGATTGCCCCTAACTGCCCTCCCCTGTCAGCCTGGTCTCCCCTACCTGTCCTCCCCTGCAGGCTTGGTCATCCCCAACTGCCCTCCCCTGCTGGCCTGGTCCCGTCCCCAAATGCCCTCCCCTGCTGTCCTGATCCCCTCCCCAACTGCCCTTCCCTGCAGGTCTGATCACCCCTAACTGCCCTCCCCTGCTGGCTATCTTATGGTGGCCATCTTGTGTGTTGGAGTGATGTTCAATTTGCATATTACCTCTTTATTTTATAGGATTTTTCCTCACCAGATGAGGAAAGAGAAGCTCAGAGAGTTGCCAGCACAAGATCACACAGAGAAGCAGTGGTGAGCTGGGATGAAGAGCCAGTTCATCTGATTCTAGAGACCTCGCCTGTACCACTTATATTCCCTTAGCTTTGGGGCAAGAGGGCTCTACTCCGCGAGGTACCAGCTCCAACCTCAGGAGTGTAGAGGTGGCAGGCAAGAAAACAGGAAGAGGAAACAACCAACTCTGCGTCCTTCTTGCTCAGAAAATTTGTGGACTGCTTCTGGTCTAACAACGACAACCACAAGTTTGGCCAAACAACGCCATCAGCCGAATTCATGGAGACTGTGAGCTCTGTTCCAGGCACCTGCTACCAGTGGCCAAAGGAACTCTGAGAGGAAACAAATAAGGAGTACTTCTGGCTCCTTGAAGTCAAAGAAGATCCCAGAGCTAACCGACAGAACAGCCTTGGGTTCCAGAGCCCCAGGGGCAAGCCCTGTGGCAAACCCACTGTTGGGCCCCCTCTGCCACACTCACCCTTCAGCTCAGTGTCAGTGCTGGGGAACCAGCTAGAAGGTTCTCCTCTAGGAAGAACCAGCTCCGTGTGGGAAGAGACACCGAAGGAACTAGTGCTGTGAGGAACATAAGTCTCTTTTCTCAGAGACGCACAGGACAGGACAGAACCAGGGCTCTGCAGGGAGCAGCAGAATGGCACCAGACTGGCCGGGCCCTGGGGGTGTGGCAATGCGCAGGAAGAGCCAGCAGCAAGCAGGAGCCAGGAGCACCAACTCCAAAAGAAGGATAAAGTACAATGGAAACTGAGAACAAAGTGACAAATACGTGCAAATAAAGCTCGGCAGAATCAGTAGGAGGAAGGGACTGAAAAGTGAAGGTTATAGTTCAGGCATCAAAAGGCAGGAGCACATGTCACGCTCAGGAGACAGGTGAGGACACCCAAGTTGAGAACCGGGCTCCAGAGTACAAGACGTGTGGTGGGACGACTGGAGTGTGACCTGGACCAACAACGAGGCGCAGAGCATGGGGAGGGTCTCAACCCCACCCAGCGGTGGGTTCATTTGTACTGTCGGAAAGAATCCCTTAAGCCTAGAGTACCGGTGTGGGGCCAGTGGGGAGGGTGCCTAGGAATGGGACTCATGTGGGGAAGAGCCATGCCCACAGCCACGGCCTGGGCCTCTCAATGCGTGTGGCAAATCAAAGCTTCCCTCCAGTCACAGAAATCCAACGTCAGGAGTGAATTTAACCTGAAGCTCCACTGATGGATCACATCAGAAGTAGTATTTTGGGTAAATCACATGACTCGTGCTATCATGCTGCATTATATACAGTGTGTGTCTGTGCAAACATTAACTATTTAAGGTAAATGTGGAGAGGATGCCATCAATTACATGAATCTGTTTGTATTACCTATCAATACTCCATGAGCCGGAAGTAATGGACGTGGCCCAGGGCTCTCCCGGCTTCAGAGAGGACCTCCTACCATAAATGTATGCGAGAAAGAGAGTCAGTATTAGACCACCTTAGAGAAGTTTAAAGTAGTTTACAGAAGATCCATGCAGAGGAGAATGCAAACAGAAAACCAACCCTGGCTGGAGTGGCTCAGTGGATAGAGCATCAGTTGTGGACTGAAGGGTCTTGGGTTCCCTTCTGGTCAAGGGCACGTGCCCCAACTGCGAGCTCAATCCCTAGTGAGGGATGTGCAAGAGGAAGCTGATCAATGTTTCTCATCATTGATGTTTTTATCTCTCTCCCTCTCCCTTCCTCTCTGAAATCTATACAAATACAGTTTTTTAAAAGGAAAAACGAAGATAAGAGACCAAGGTCTGGACGCTCTCAGACCATCAAAGCGAGGCCCCAGGAAGAGGGCAGCGTGGTGGCTGCAGGGTGAGTAGACGCAGGATGGGGACACCTGGCAGAATTGCGTTCCTGACGTGCGACGTGCAACTTGCGGGAGGAATCAACCATTGTATGAGGAAGGACAAGGTCATGCAGCTAAAAGCCAGAGCAAAGATACCATTTGCAAAAGAGACAATAGGTAAGGGAGCAGGACGCCACTGTGTAAGACAAAAACACTCAAACCAGGCCAATATTACTACTCCTGCAGACAGGGTACCAGATTGCTGAAAAATGCCAGCGGCTGAATAATTTCAGTTTCAGAATTGCCATTAGCTAGATGAAGGAGCAGAAAATGAGAGTCAGACAGTCGCATGAAGGAGGACCGCCGTGTCCCACTGCCATGCTGAGGACTGCGCGTGGGGACGCCGGGCAGACCCCCAGGACCCAGGCAGGTGGACACGCCCTCACAGAACCACGAGTCGAGAACTCAAAGGGCTCTTCATCAGCCACGCAGGGGAGACACTGAGCACAAATGCTCTTCCCATCATCACCCCGAGAACAGGTCACCAGGAAACAGAAAGCGAGATTTTCTGGAGACACACGGGGCCAGTCCAAGGGACGAGCCAGGCATTTCCAGGGGAGCCAAGATGCGCTCTCACAGCCTCCCCTGCTCCTGTCTGCGCCTGTGACATGCTCAGCAGCAGGCAAGGAACAAGCCAGTCAGCACACCACACCCACGAGGCAGCCACCACCGGTGGCTGTGGCCCAGGGGGCACTCGGCTTCCCCCAGGATGACTTCACCCTCCGCCAGGAGGACAAGAGCTGCCTGTACCCGAGGAAGGGCCTGCAGTGCGATCCAGGGCCTCCCTGTCACCTCCTGCTCCGCTGCTCCTGCTGCGCCCATGTGCTCCGCTCTGAGGAGACAGCACCTGAGAAGGCGCCTGAGCACCAGGAGGTGGGATCTCGCCCCAGCAGCACATCCAGGAGGACCCAGGCGCCCACTGCTCACAGCAGCTTTTGTTTCCCACTGAATGACACCCGGTGCTGCCCACTAACTCCAAGGGCACTGACACCACTGGTCCCAGGAAGCTCCGACCTGAGTGGCCCCAGGACAGCAGCCAGGAAGCTGTCCCCGAGGAAGGCCCACCCGAAGGCGAGCTCTCGCGTCCTGAGTGTCGCCTTGGAGACGGTGATTTCTGAAGCGGCAGCTGACCCCAACCCCAAGCTGCCAGGAAACATAAAGTGCTCTCAGGAAAGGAACAGTGCGGTCATGTAGGCAGAAAGAGAATCTGCAAAACTAAACGGCAGAACATCGTTCATCTAGACCTGGATTAATGAAATGCCACCAAAAAAAGCATTTTCCAAAGGAGGCTCCAGCCCAAGGAACTCCATGGATTCGGGTTATTGCTGATCTCCCCCATTTCTAAGCTCCTCACTATAAACATTACACATTTCATCTCAGCATTAGTACTAAACAATATTCATTAAGGGTCTCGCCAAAGTGCAACATGTGAGTAAATCAAACCTTTGATGCTCTATTTGCAAATTTCATGGGCCACTAGGGATAATTAAAAGGGCAATTATATAAAGTTGGTACGGTTTTGAGAAACAAATGACATTTTCTGCTTTAAAGCACTTGATAATTTGACAGTTTGCTATTAGGCCATCATGGGCACTTTTATAGACGGGAGGCCAAGTAAACAGTGAGTGCTCCTTCACGGCCTCCGGTGGATGTTTCTGCCCACGGCATCACCCACCAGTCCAGTCTATAAATCACTTGCTGAGGGGTGAAGGTAACGATAGCGGAAAGGATTAGAGCCCTTTAAGCCAGAGGAGGAAAAACTGAGGCCAAGAGCGCCGGCTTCTTCCGTGCTTTTTGCAAAGACGCTCCGTAACGTCTGAGAGGCGAGGGCTGCGCTGCGGGTCCCTGTGTTTAACCACCACTCGGAAGCCAGCAAAGTACATTACAGTTCATGAAAAATACAGCGAAGAAACTGCTAGTGGCAGAAGCATTTAACTTCCTTGTTAGCAGCCTCCCCGAGTGGCACTTTCCACCGGCACGTTGTTTATTATGTTCCGTGCCAGGCAAAACTGATTAAATAGGGCTCTTAAGAATCAAAGCGTTATAAATTCATGGAAATACAGCAAGCAATAAATTCCACGGAATTAAAAGCTTACCAGTGCTATTAGCATTTCAGGGTGTTTGAATTGTTAATACTGATGTGCAAAATGATGTGCCTCTAAGACAAGGCAGGCAGAGGCAATGCAGGGGAGTAGCTCGGAACATTTTTTTATATCAAAGAGGCACTGGGACTCGCCAGTTGTTGCAGCTACAGGAAAGAAGGGCGGGAGGAATCACCTCCAAAATCCTGCTCGGCCCTAAAGTCAATCCCACCACAGAAGAGAGAAGGCGCCAAATAAAGGTTTACACACAGGGGAAGACAAGCGTAAAATTATTATGAAAAGGATTTATGCTGTGAGTGAACGGACATTTCCTCTTCCCAACTAAGAGGGATAAACGTTTTATCTTGCTACCTGGTCTTGGCAGGGATGGCCCAACATGTGACTGCACTGATTTCAGTTTTCCCACGGGACAGATGACCCCAGACCACACCCCGAAGTTAGTAAGGTTGGGCGCGCTGGTGCGCGGCCAATAATTCCCCTGGAGAGCCATGCCGCACTGTGGGCTCTCTGGGGGTCACCGAGTGTTATTCTAAAGCGGCAAGGGGTGAAGATAGCAATTATTATGCCATTAGACAAGGAGGAGACATGAAGTAGTAGTTCTCTTGCACCCACCTACTCCTTTCCAATGGAAATGCAGCAGAGGGTCTTTGCCAGGTAGATACAAATGTAGAAGAGAGAGAAAAATTAAAGAATGCTTCTTAAAGACTTAGATATTTTAGGGAAAAGGTGTGAGAAGTTATTTCACTTCTTCAAAGAAATAATTACTAGCCCCAGCTGGTGTGGCTCAGTCGGTTGTGCATCATCCTAGGCACCAAAAGGTCACCAGTTTGATTCCTGGTCAGGGCATATACTCAGGTTGTGGGTTCGGCCCTGATGCGATGCATGCAGGAGGCAAGTGATCAATGTTTCTCTCTCTACCCCACTCGTCCTCTATAAAATCAATAAAAACATATTAAGAAGATAATAATTACTGCCTATAAATACAATGTGATCACTTGAAAACACACAGTTTAAGAGGAAATATACTCTTAAATCTGGAATTTCCAAAATTCAGAAAAAAAAGGCAATCCAAAACTCAATCCAGGCAGATACAAAACATGTATTCATCCATTCCAAAGTTGGCCAAAATGTGCCCCTTTCTAACAAATCAAGAAAGCTTAGTTCCTTTGACCAGAAAACCATCTGCAGAGCGGCATCTACTGATGGACCACTGGTGCAGGGGGTCATTCATCTCTGCAGCCAGGTTCCACATGTGGATGTAACATCTATGCCCCAGAAGCTTTTGGTGCTTCCCCACAGAGACAGAGCTGGTCACGTACCAAAACACAGAAAGAAGACAAAGAGGAAAAACCTCCCACAGAGAAACTGGCACCCAGCAATGTGCTTCCAGGGCATGGCTACAGGAGCGCCCCTTCCCACTGCCTGGCCTGCTGGCACTGCTGCGCACAATGGTCCTGCCTCTAAGACAAGACCTACTGTGTGTAAACAATGAAGGGGAGATGAATAGATACAAGACACTGTTCTGGCACTAAAAATGCTGAAGAGTCTCACTGGGAAATAACTGCAACACACCTATCATATATTCTAAATATATTCTAAATCGGGAATTAAAAGAGGCTTAAAATCAGGTTCTATATCCATGGGGATTTTAGAGTGACTTTAAGATAAGGAGCACCCCTAAAAATAACCCCTGAACAAGGCAGTGTTATATCTGTCAACATTCCAACATTCTATACACATGGAATAATGCTTTTTTTGTGCAAGCAATAGACTCTCTGATTTTAGAGGAATGAAGAATAAAACCTGGGTAAATATATCACTGAGGAAATTTCTAAAAAACAATGAAATGAGAAATAGAGTGGGTAAGCTGCTTTCGGCAGTGGCCTCTGCATTATGGGCATGTCCATAGGAAGCTACAGCTTCAACAGCTGTGAGCAAAACCAATGTGGCCTTTGCCCCAGGGCTTTTTAGTCGGGGAGGGGGGGGAAGGTGCGGGAGGGGGATCAGTAGTAGAAGGTGGTCTCACAACAGTAGAGAAGACCTGGACGCGTCCAGGCCTGTGTCCAACACTTACACGCCAGCGTCTTCTCTCATCTCACAGGGTCTCCAGTGCCCCGCTCCCCTCCAACCTAGAAATTCCCATCTCGGCCCTTCCTTCCCACTGACCAACAGCCCTGTAAAGTCAGTGAACAGAACGCTTTTCTGTGGTCAGTTTTCGATAACTGACGGGGATAAAGAGCTCTGCCCTTATCAATGCGCTGCCCTGGTGCATTTTTGGACTAGAGGTACAGCGCTGTGGTCTTCCCAATGCTCGCGCTGGCACCCTCTGGGGCTACAATGCCCAGAGCTGCCGGGGAGTCACCGTTAGCTCGGGCCTGCCTGGGGCCAAGATCTCTATGGCTTGGCAGATACAGCACCTGCAGAAAGGACACCCTCTGCACCTCTCCTGAGCGGGGTCTCCTCCCTGCTCACTAAGTGTAAAGGAGGACTAGGGAGAAGTCACACCGCGCTGTACGC
Organism: Murina feae; assembly: GCA_004026665.1. Lineage (NCBI taxonomy): Eukaryota > Metazoa > Chordata > Mammalia > Chiroptera > Vespertilionidae > Murina > Murina feae. The sequence goes on from PVJC01012819.1 coordinate 12,223, forward strand.
CTCACACCCTCGTGTATTCAATCCTCTCTGCTGTACAACAGGCAGAGGTGGCAAGGTGCACTTGCTGCTGGCTTCAGAATAGCCACAGTCAGATCGGTGGGAGGGATAAAAAAAGCTGCGCCTGGGCCATGTGCTCCAGCTCTGCCTCCAGGAATCCCACACCTGCAACCAGGTGCTGGGAAGGGGCGAAGCCAACACAGGGTTTGCTCTCCACCTACTGCCACTGTAGCAGAACTGGACTCCAACCCTAGGCCAGGCCCAAGCCTCTCCTTTCCTCCTCACTCCTCAGCCATCAAAGGAACTGCTTTCTCCCTCCTCTAAGCTCCTTATCTTCGTCAGGTTCAAGATGACTGTATTGTATTTCCAGCACACAAAAAAATGGCTGATATTTTTATGCTCTACCCACCCCCTCCAGTCTTCCTTGAATACAGCCCAGGGCTGACTCCCATTATTTCAGTGCCTAGGAACCAAGTTTCTGATGACAAAGTCTGTCCTTGGAGCAGCAACCCCTTTGCTAATGGGGGGCTACTGCTTGAAAATAGGGCACTAATTGTGCAGCCCAGACAATGAGCAAAAAAAGGAACTAGGGAAGGGAGATAAGTAAATAATGACACAAAGTAATGAATGCACCTGCCAAATGTGTGCAAAGAAACACAGTGGAACAGTGCCTGCCTGGGAGGGCAGATGAGGGGGGAGGGGCACAGGATGAGAAGAGGATGGTGCAGGGGCAGCTGCGAAATCTGATAAACAGAGCTTGATGGAGATGAAAACCAGGCCCTGTGCTCTTCTCCCCTCGGAGGCGTCCTCTGCTCCTCTGGCCCGTCTGCAGGATGGAGTCTGCTCCCAAGAGGGTCTTCTTCACCCTGCCAGTTCTCCGAGGACTCTCTGACCAAGATGCCCAGAGAGATGAGCCCTCTCTGGAATCCTCACAGTTTAATAATTCACAACAGTTTCTATATGAATTTCTCTGCCTCCTAACACCCTGTTACCTCCCCAAGATCTGTAGATACTGTATTCATCCTGGTGTTCTCAGGCCTATAGAGCTTAGAACACAGTAGGAGTTTGGGGCTTGTCAATTTTAGCTGAATTAAAAACAGAAATAGAAGACAGACAAGAGTGAAAGCTGACCCTCAAGGTCCCCCAAGAAGCACGTGGCCAAGGCAAGCCTGAAAGCAAAAGCGCGAGGGTCTGGACTCTTGGAGCTGAGAAGCGGCACGAATAGAGCTGCTAGAGCCACTTGCCACCAGGAAGGGGCCCAGTAGGAACGAGGCAACAGAAGGAAGCAGAGGTCTGAGAAAAGTAAGGATGGGCTTTAGGGCTTAGACCATGTCCAGCCAGGCCTACTCCTTAACTATTCCGTCCTTTTTTGCTTAAGCTAGTATGGGCAGCAACTAAAACCATGTTCTCAGTGACACAGACCGCGGAAGTCTACCAATAAAATGTGTTCTAGGTGACACACAGACCACGGAAGTCGATCAATAAAACATGTTCTCGGTGACATATAGACCACGGAAGTCTATCAATAAAATGTGTTCTCAGTGACACACAGACCACGGAAGTCTATCAATAAACCATGTTCTAGGTGACACAGAGACCAGGGAAGTCTATGAATAAAACGTGTTCTTGGTGACACAGAGACCAGGAAAGTCTATCAATAAAACATGTTCTTGGTGACAAACAGACCATGGAAGTCTATCAATAAAATATGTTCTCAGTGACACACAGACCACGGAAGTCTATCAATAAAATATGTTCTAGGTGACACACAGACCACGGAAGTCTATCAATAAACCATGTTCTAGGTGACACAGAGACCAGGGAAGTCTATCAATAAACCATATTCTCAGTGACACACAGACCATGGAAATATAATAAAAGAGTAATATGCAAATTAGCCAACACCTAAGCCACACCCACCAGCCAAGCCATGCCCCCAGCCAATCAGAGCAGCTGTATGTAAGTTAACCCAGCCAAGATGGAGGCTGGCAGCCACGGAGCTAGAGCAAACAGGAGGCTTCCATTGCAACTGCCTGCCTAGGCTGGCTATGGCCTCGGCTCAAGGCAACAATGTCTCAATTATAGAAGCCACAGAGTTGAAGCAAACAGGAGACTTCCTTGCCTGCCTAGGTCTCAGCTCCAGGCAGCAAAGTTTCAATTATAGAAGATAAAATAAACCCCAGCAGAAACCTGATTCCAGCTAGCCTCTCTGGGACGTTGGGTCAATGGGAGCTGTGGGCAGCCTAAAAACGGCCCTCAGCCCCTCACTCAGGCTGACCAGGCACCCCAGTAGGGATCCGAACCCTGAAGGGACTGTGGGCAGCCTGAAAATGGCCCTCAGCCCCTCACCCAGGCTGGCCACACCCCCATGGGGTGAGGGTCCCCACTGGGGGGGGCTTGGCCAACCTGCAAACAGCCATCAGTCCCTCACCCAGGCTGGCCAGGCACACCAGCAGGTGGTCATCCCCCAAATGGTCCCAGACTTCAAGAGGGACCCCTAGTCTATAAATAAAATGTGTTCTAGGTGACAAGGAGAACATGGAAGTCTACAAATAAAACGTGTTCTGGGTGACACATAGACCATGGAAGTCTATCAATAAATGAGTACTGACAAGAGACAAGTCACAAAAGTTGGTAGTCTGAAGTGAGAATGTGGTTGATCTGGGCTGAATTAACTGTTTCTTAACACTGGGTTTTGAATCCAATCAGCTATCCCACCTAATTTCCCACTTACTAAAAGCAAGGCTTTAAAAGAGAGATTACCAAAATCCAGTCTCCGGTTTTGTTAGCAGGCTTGTGCCTTTGAGGTGTTCTCTTTGACATCTAAGAACAACTATGTCTAAAGGCTATTACACTCACAGATAGCCCAACAGTACACACAGGAAACGGGGAAAATTACTTCCAACCCCCAATGGCCAGTTTCCCTTCCCAGACGGACCTCTGGTAGCAGAGTCTGGTCTCCTTTCCAAAAACTTCCATGCATACAATCATATGTGTTTTGTATATGCACTGGTTTCCCCCTGTCCTCCGGACAGACATTTAGGGGATTGTGTTGCTTTTGCTCCCACAAACAATGCTGCAAGTTTCCTCCCTACACACACTCCAGCAGCCGGTGAGTAAAACCCCTGGAAGCAACAACTGACGGCTGCTACTGTGTTTGTGACCTGAGTAACAATCTTACGGCTAAAAAATAAATCCCATTACCTTTCACATGCACTCTACCGGGGCTTCCCTGTTTAAACTTAATCCTTACACCTGCAGATATGTTGCTGGTGTTTTATTTTATTGATTCTACAAAGGGAGAGAAATATCAATCAGCTGCCTCCTGCACGTGCCTAGAACAGGGATCAAACCAGCAACCTGGGTATGAGCCCTGACTGAGAACCGAATCCATCACTTTTGATGTACAGGACGATGCCCCAACAGACAGCTCCCTGGGCTTCCTGCTTACCAGTCTCTCTCTGGTGGGATCCGGTGATCAGATAGATGCCCTAGAGGAACACTGTAAACAAATAGAGGCACAGTTCTGGGGTATCAGCTGATACCCGCTGCAGCAGAACCCAAAAACAGACAAATATTCCCCCCACCTTTTTAAAAATCAGTCCATTTTATAGACCTTTGAGGAAGTCATTTTGGGCCTACATCTGACGGAACACATGTGTCTGCTGGGTACATCTCACACCCGAAAAACAGAAGCACATGTGTCACTGTCCCTTCCCGTGTCCCAGCCCTTCAGCAAACACTAAGGTGACCAGATTTTAACATTGGTAAAGCAGGACACCATTGACCGGGGGGTTCTTTTTATTATTATTATTATTACTTAAAATACTACAAAGAGTACTACATATGTCTCTTTTTTTCCCCCCCTTGATCTTCTCTCGTACTCCCCCCCTACCTCAACTGGGGTGGGGGGGTGGGGTTCTTGACTAAAAATTTGGTCTATATGGAGCAACAAAAATTTTCATAGAACACAAAAATAGTATTATAATGTTTTTTTTAATTTCAACAAATATAATAAATAAAAAAAGATTATGTATAGTATTATTTTATTCTTTGGCATATTTCTCATTTGAGTGATTTTTTTTAGTAGATTGCTGTTGTTTAAAAGGTCATGAAATTTTTCACAAGAATTTGTTAAATTATATTTCACACATAAAATGGCTTTCAAAGTCTCAACACTTAATTGTGATTTTTCTGATGTCCACACTTTATTTACTGTAGAAAAAACACGTTCAGTAGCAGCATTAGTTCCTGGTAAGGTCAGCACATTATTATTTTAATTTTAATCCTATATTTCTTTCTAAATAATAACAATACTAACTTGTATTATTATTCCTCAGAATTTGCCGTAATGTAAGTCGTGTCACTTTCAAGGCCGGCGCTAGACTTTTTGCCGCCACTATAAAATATAAATAATATGAGTACTGTCTGCTAAATCCAAGAAAATTTATGTATTTATGAAATAAATAAATTACCTAAATTATCTGAATTGCTGATTTGTAATGACATCACTTGTTTAATTAACTAGCTTACTAGCACGCAGTACGATGTGTATCATCTGAGAGACAGTTACAAAATGTTTTCGTCGTTGCCAATCCCAAAAAATGCCATTGTTCATTAAGTCCACACAATGGTGGTCAAATTCTAACAACTGATCAACAACGCGAACTTTGATAAGCAGTTCTCGATAATCAGTTCTCAACAATTATTTGTTATTATTAAAGTTTAACATTATAAAATAAACAAAATTCATATAAAACTCATATCCTAGCTAAATAGCCACATGGCCACCGAAAACCGCATCTTCCCTTCCCGTTCTCCCGCCGTTCCCGAGCTTGTCGTGCATTCTTTCCAAAAATCGGGACTTTTTAAAAACGCCCCGGGACGCAGGACAAATTGTTAAAAATCGGGACTGTCTGCCAAAAGCGGGACGTCTGGTCACCTTAGCAAACACAGGTCACAGCAAGGTAGGTGCTCAGGTGTGAGCAGTCCAAGAGGACAGAGGAACCCAACTTCTGAAACACCCACCTGTTTACACACACAGTTTCTACCAGCAGGGGGCAGTGCACAAACCTTCACGGGGGCCTTGTTAAAAGGACAAAAAGGTCAGGAGGAGGGGGTGCGGGGGTAGCGGCATTAGAAGCTTTAGAAGGTTCCAGAGCAGGGAAGGAGGAAGTGAGGGAAGAGGGAGCGGGCAGTGGGTATGTTCTGAGACAGGTCTTGAGGGTGCTGTGTCTTACGTTTTGAACACCTGGACAGGGTGAGTCCCCCCAGCGAGCTGAGGGGAGGAGCGGGGACGCAGTCTGGAGAGGGAACACACTTCGGGTTCCAGCAGGGCCTTTTTTAATAGCCAGCTTTGTGACGGTCAAATTGTACTCGTTCCACTTGTTTTTGGTACTCTCCCTTGGAAGGAAGGAAAGGACACAGGCGAAGAGACAGGGACTCTCCTGCAGAAGGCGGCCTGCGCTGGGTGTGGCTTGGGCCCAGTCACTTCCTGCTTCAGGATCAGTTTCACCTTCAGTCAGTTACAAGGAACCCAGCAGAGTCTAAGGCTGTCGCGGAGGAGCCACTGGGGGATTTTAGAACTTGAAGGTGAAGGGCCATAGGAGAGTGGGACATGGCGAGCCTCGTAGGAACTCGGTACATGGGCAGACCAGAGAGCTGCGCTGCTGTGCTCGAAAAGCCGTGAATACATATTAATTTTCCAGGGTAAACTGAATAAAACCCAACCAAAGCAAAATTTGGAGATGTAGCTGCAGTCACATTAAAGAATGGTTTGCTCAGGGACCTGCGAAGGACTGAAGTCTGGGATCAGCGACGAGGAGAGGGAGCCCGGCTGTTTCCCCGCAAGGACACCCATTCCTGGTCACGTGCTGGAAATCAAGAGGCAATTCCGATCAGGAAAGAAAAATGCCTGGCAACTTAAAGTCTAGACATTTTTCAAACAGTTATTGTAAACGGTGCCTCCCATTATCCTGGAAAACACACGCAGAACAACGCAGGGCAGGACTTACGTGCCTCGGATGAGTTTTAATGTTACTTCAAAGTTGAGGGAGTGGGTAGCAATCTAAAATCACAACCTTATTTATAAGCTAATCAAGAGACGGAGCTCTCCTGAGGTGGCCACGAGCAGGCCGCTCTGACTGGCTGGAACCGGAAGGCTGCTACTGCAGGCACAGACGGCAAGAGAGGCACCAAGGCCCCTAGCAAAGCCATGCGTGCACTGGGTTACACCTGGGCAAGTGCTTGGGGTGTTAACGTTAAAGCGGGAAACAAAAGAGCATATGCAGTCCGAGTCTATATATGTAAAAATATTGGCAAGATACAGATAACACGTTGAACGATTTAGGTGAGGCCATCAGTGACATTGCACTGCTTCCTTAATTTCTTCTCATAACATTTTATAATGAAAAATTATAATTTAAAAATTTGTAATTTAAAAACACATGTACATGTTTTTTTTCACAAAGAGGAAGAAATGTTCCTCCTTTATCCAATCCTTCCTTAATGGTATTCATTATCCAAGTAGGGACAACACATGTTTTTTGTTATTTTATTTACAATTTCTGAGATGCTTGAAGACTTGGGACCAGCCTGAGAAATCTCAAAAATGGTCAACTGTGTTTCACAGAATGTGGAGTAAGCTCGAGCCTTTGGTGCTTTTAGTTGATGTGAAAGATGGATGAACCCACAGAAGACTACCTATATTAGTAGAGGTAAAGGTGATAGACTAGCATGTGGCTTAGGCACAAACTAATACGTTACTAATCTAGAGATTATGCTCACCACATCAAGCTCTGATGTGCATCAGATGATTAAAAATAACATATTTCAAGTTAGAAATGCAAGTCTATCCCCCTTTTGCCCTGTCTTTGTTTTAGACTTAAAATCTAAACCATCAGATGAGAGACTGACTCAAAAGGGCAAAGTGCGCAGGTTCCCTTTTCATAGCAGTGAGGTTTTCTCTGTTCACTTCCCACAGCTGCACTGTGACCCCGGCCAGCGGGGCTGCAAGGCGTAGAGGAACTTTTTTTTTTTTAAAAAACAATAAAAGAGTGCTGAGCAGGCACTCTTCCTGGAGAAATCACTCAAAAGGCCTCATGTTCATATGCAGACTGGTAGTACAAAGCCAGTGGAAGTTCCAAGAGTGAAATTCAGATATTTTGGCGCCTGTTACAATTGACTATGACTTCCATACTGACAAACCCAAAGTCAGCTCTCTGTCTTCACTGTCCTTGACTCGTGCATCGCCTCCCGCTGACCAGGCTCCCCTCCTCCAACAGGGTCGGAGGTGGCTCCGCTCACCCCACAGCACTGCCCTCCCACTGGCCTCCCTCTGGTACCTGTGCCCAAGCCTCTTGATGGTGTTGGCTTCAGAAAGCACCCCTTGCAGCCCTCTCATCTTCCTCTCCACCCTAGCTTCCGCAGGGAGCCCTTCCACTCTGGTGCCTGTGCACATCACTCCTGGGCTTAGACTCCCTCCCCGTGGCCCGCCGAGGGCCTTCCAGAGCCATGGATCCGAGCACTGGGCCGACATCTCAACCTGTATGAGTGACCAAGAGCTCAAACCTCCCACATCGACACCTGCCCCCCGGTCTCCGCTGCATCCCTCAACCGCTCTTGATAGTGACCGCTAACCAGAGCATTAGCCATGCTCCGAGCCATGCTCATAAACACGTGCACTACCGCGTGAAAGGCAGTTTTAGCAAGCAGCCTACCAACTCAGTTCAACCAGAAGGCCACTCCCCTATGTGGTCGCCCTCTACCTGATCAGGTCCTATCCTCCTGTCCCCCACCCCCAGGATATTGATGCCTGTGCAAGGACTGTCTTGTGGTGGTGGCTGTTAATTCTCACCTGAGGATATTTACCCATTGATATTTAGAGAGCAAGGAAGGGAGGGGGAGAGACAGAAACACACAATTTGGTTGCTTCCTGCACAAGCCCCAATCAGGACCAGGGATCAAGCCTGCAACCAAGGTATTTGCCTTTGATGGGAATAGAACCTGGGACCCTTCAGTCCATGGGCCGATGCTCTATCCACAGAGACAAACCAGCCAGGACTGTCGTAATCAAGATTCCTGTAGATCTCTTTAACCAGGACCCTCTCCTTCCTGCTGATCATTTCCTCTTAACGATTTTCCAACCCCCGCTCTCACCTTCTCCCATGCTATGTGCAGAGTTGAGCGCAATCTGTTTTACAAGGAAAATCTCTCTGCAGCATGCCCTACACCTCCTGCGAGAGTCTTGCCTGAAGCCTGCTTCCCATCTTTAACAAGGGAAAGTGCGCTCTTTTCCCCCCTCACGGCAGCTCCACCCTCCAGGACAGCTGAAGGGGAATCTGTTCTGCCCGACTCTTCTCTTTCTAGCCACAAGCCAAACACCGGGACAAACATCCCAGGAGCCATCCTGGGTGCAATTCTTCCAAATGCCACATCGATTCCACTGAGGAATCTTTGGCTCGACCTTCAAATAAGTCCCAAGTGTAGCCACCTCCCCATCTCCACCACCATCCTGACCCTGGCCATCATCGTAGCTCCCGGGACTGTTCCAGCGGCCTCCTAACAGGTCTTCCTGCCACTGTTTCACCCACCGGTGTCTAGCAGCACAATAGCTCTCAGAGTCGGAGCTTGTCCCACCTCAGAGTCACCAAAGTCTCCATATTTCATTGAAAGAGTAAGTCCCATCAGCACTATTCCACGCTTGGCTCGGTCTGGCCCTGCTACTACTGGGCCTTCCTTCCATCTACTCTCCCACTGGCTGGCTTTGCCTGGCCACACTAGCAGCTTGCTCTCCTTACAATATGCTCAACCTTTGTTCAAAGACACTGACTATTTGCAGTGGCAACCCCTTCCCTCCTGTACCCTCCTCTATTTTCTCCACAGTACTTATCCCCTCATATTTATTTACCACATTTTCCTCCAGTCCCCACTCCACAGAGCCTGAGCAGAGAGATTGCCACCCTCATTTACTGCTCTAATAGAAACACAATGCTTGCCACATATATAACTTTAACCACACTGAGAAAAGTAAACAGAAACAGTTGAAATTAATTTCAATTTATTTTACTTAACCCAATATATCTAAAATATAATAATTTCAATGTATAACCAATAAAAATAATTATTTAAATATCTCATTCATCTTCTATGCAAAGTCTTTGAAGCACTTTGGGAATTTTCCAGGAACAGCACATAGAAGTCTGGGCTAGCTACATGTCAAGTGCTCACAGCCACATGTACCTAGTGGTTTCCATGCTGACAGGATAGGCTTGTTCTACTCCGTTGTGAGTTTATTAATTGCTTTAAATACTTTTGGCACAAGCCACTAAATTGAGTTCCTAACCATAAATGGATCCCCATGTCCACTTTTGAAATCACTATTCTAAAAAAAAAAAAATCGCTGTTCTAAATAAGCTTTAGGTATGTAATCTGCAATGAGTGACACTTCCTCTGGCCTCCAGGGGCGCTCAGGACCTTTAAAGGGGAACAGACTTCCCAGGAGAAGAGCCTGAAGGGCAGGGGAGGAACTGAAGACCTCAATCCTCAGGGGCCGAGGTCGGCACAGCACAGGAGTGATGCCAGGCTTCTTTCCACTCGAAAGTACTTTAAATTAACTCAGTGCACTGCCCGACAATTAGCAAACATCTGATTACCTCTGATTATACACAACATGCATAAACATTCAAGGGGAGATGTGCACACTTTTCACACGTCAAAGAGAGTGCATTTGAACTGATCAGAAAGACATCCAGTTCTTCACTTTTCTCTCCCCACCCAATGCCACTGACATGGAGGTGCAACAGCTTACTTAGATCAGGAAGGAGAGGTACACCGATTAATCTTCGGTTTTCATTTTTACAGAATCTCACTCACCAACAGTCTTTGAAAAAGATACCATGAACTTCAAATCCAAACTTAGCCCCAGGCAGATAGGGTCAGTTTTTAAAATGTCCTCAAAATAAGGACCCTCCCATCAATAAGCCATGTGCTCTTGTAAGTGCTAGAGGATAGCAGACACCAGGGTGTGCAGGTGAGGTCTCACAGGTGCGCTGCCCTAAACGAGGTATTGTAGTTGCACAGTTAGGTTCCCAGTGTCTTCCTGAGGTTCTTGAATAACTAAAAAGGGGCAATAATTCCTGCTGTTATGCTGTGAAGTTGTCACCTGAGCTGAGAACTCCTTTATAAGATGCTCAAAAGTGAACTTTAGACAGTTGGCATATTTGTGCCCTTAACAGATGGAAGAACAAAAACGTCATTTTGAAAAAAATGAATAAAACCATTTGTTATTTGGTTTTATATTGTTTACTAGAGGCCCGGTGCACAAAAATTTGTGCACTCAGGGAGGGAGGGTCCCTCAGCCTGGCCTGTGCCCTCTCGCAGTCTGGGAACCCTCTCGGGATGTCCACCTGCTGGCTTAGGCCTGCCCCAGGCGATTGGGCCTAAGCTGGCAATCAGACATCCCTCTGGCAGCCCAGGAGCCCTTGGGGGATGTACACTTGCCAGCGGGGAGCAGACCCAAGCTGCAGCTGCAGTCGGACATCCTTAGTGCTGCTGAGGAGGCAGGAGAGGCTCCCACCACCACCGCTGTACTGGCAGCCATCAGCCTGGCTTGTGGCTGAGCAGAGCTCCCCCTGTGGGAGTGCACTGACCACCGGGGGCAGCTCCTGCATTGAGCGTCTGCCCCCTGGTGGTCAGTGTGTGTCATAGTGACCAGTCATTCCCAGTGGTTTTGCTGTTAGGGTCAATTTGCATATTACCCTTTTATTATATAGGACTGTTCAACTGTGCAAAATATGGCTACTTGATAATGGCTGCAAATATTGACTTTACTACTAAGTATGCCTTCATGTACATTTCAGCAAGTGACTTATGCTTGAAAAAGAACTCTTTTGAGCATATTTCTCTGGAAATTAGTATTTAATTTTTTTTTCTTTGAAAGTAACATACAGGCAAGACAGCTCTTGTTCACAGGGTAACTTAATTTAGCATTATGGTTAACAAAGTTTAAAAACAGCTAAGCATTTAAGTCCTAAAGTTTAACTGTTGAGAGACCAAGTCAGTCCTATGGAAATATAAACGACATGAAAACAGTAATTTCCCCACAACGCCATCCCTGTGAGAGCACTTCAGGCCACCACTGTGTTGGATTTAGAGCTGAGAATTCAAACGACTCTGAGGTTGTAAAACAGTTAAAAACTGAAAAGCTTCAGATGAACCTTGAAAACACGATGCTAAGTGAAAGAGTCCCCAAAGACCACTGAATGCAGGATTCAATGTCTGTGAAACATGCAAAATAGGTAAAGCTACACAGATGAAAGCAGACTAGTTGTTGCCAGGGGCTGGGTTGGGGGTGTGGCTGCTAATGGGGAGCTCTCTTTCTGGGGTGATAAAACGTCTTAAAACTACATTGTGATGACGGTTGCAAACTCTGTAGATGTACTCAAAACACTGAGCAGTGCACTTTACATGGGCGAATTGTATTGTGTGGGAACTGTAAAAGCTATGACCAAAAAGCTGACATGCCTGGTAACATTCACAATGGCACTGGCATGAAGGTACAAGGAATGCAGTTAATCCAACATAGCACCCACTTGGTGCTATAGTACATACCCCTAGAGCCCTGGTCTCCCTGTGAAAGGGCGCATTATCAGAGCAGCCAGTGCTTGCCCTTCCTACACTTGCCATCGTCTTTCCTAATGTCTGTGTTCCTCTCACACTGTGAGCCTTCTGAGGACTGGGACAGAACGGTGCCCTCCCTACACAGTGCTATGAGCCAGCAATTGGCACACATTACCAATAAATTTCTGCAGTAGGAGCCCATACATGTATGCAGTAGTACATCCTTATGAAGGAATGAAGGAATGAATGAAATTATTGGACTGAGGCAATTCAACCAATCAAGTTGATTTGTACTATCCTCTTAAATTTGTTTGTTCTCCATTTCTCCCACACTTGTGGCCACCCAAGTAGAGACATTTTCCCAGCAGCCATTGCAGGTTCTTGTGACTGTATGACCATACTCTTTCCAAGTAAATGTCAATGGATATAGTGTGTGCAATTTTTAACTCATTTGCTTCAAGAAAATTGCTGGTTTGGACTTCACTGTGCTTCAGTCATGTAGATAAAGACAAGCCCCAAAGAAGACAGCACAAGAGGGAGAGGCCTCCAGTCAGGCCAGATCGGCCAGCTGTTGCGAGAGAGAGAAGTAAGCCTGTGTTCTAGAGAGGTCATGGTGTGCCTAGGGCTCTGGGCTACAACAGCCATGCCTTTGCCCTGACTGATACGGCCATGTTGGCGTGTGTGGCTGTGGAGGGTCGGGGAAATGGGGGAGGGGGAGACGACCTTCGGTGCCTAAGGGACTGCCTGCTAATTTCCGCCAATGGCAGCCAGTGGCGACGATCTCTCCCAGTGTCTTCCGAACAGCTTCATGAATTAATAGTCACACAATTCAAATGCTGAATGCTGCAAAGAGGCCATTTTGAATGGGTTTAACTCGAAACATTTTCATGATGTAAATATTTACATCACATACATATCCACTTTCCAAAGAGCCAATGAATATATTTTAAATGGCTGAATAGCCAATTTTAGCTTTTTTGTAGCCAAGAAATAATTTGCAATATGTAAGACACATGAGTAGAATCTATAAGGATGCATCAGAACTCCTGGATCTAACAAAACAAAGTAGCTCAAATTGGGATGGGAGAGAAACTGGGATGATGACACATTTATTTGCATTGGATCACTTTCCCTCAAATAAGTTGACTATTACAGAAACGAACCAACAGATAATATGTTTGAAGATTTAAATGTCCGATGTTTCAAATAACATTATCACCTATATGATCTTGACTATTATCACTGACTCCCAATGCCATTCAGAACTGAATAGAAGACGGCGAATTTTACAAACTGGATTTGAATTTGAAGCAAAAATGCATGTGGGTGAATTGCCAATGGTACGGCGACACAGGGAGAAACTGATACACACGGGATTCTTAACTCGCCAAACCAAGGGACACCACAGCAGGACGCCAATGATGGTGCCCAGAGCCAGTGGCCTCTTCCTTCTGTCTGGCTTCCTAGGTGACCTTGGGTGAGTTACCATTCATCTGGGGGCCCCTTTCCCAGTTTGTAAAGTGGGGGTTATGGTAACTGCCAGCTACCTCTCAGGCATGCTGGCAACCAGACCCATTTCATAATATGTTCAGATCTACAGGACAACTTGTTAGTACCACTACCAAGTATGATGACTGTTATTTACGATTCTCCAGACCTTTGTAACTGAATTTGAAAAATGGTTTCATCCGGTTTCCTGTGTTTGCCTGACCACTTTCATGCACATAGCCAGTTGTTCCCAACATGCCACAGCAGGTGGGTTTCTCTGCATCTGTGCTGACAGTTAATGACTCCCAGATTTCAAATGCAGCCACGGTGCTCACTAAGAGGCGCTGGCATCTGAGATGGGCATCCTCCTTGCAGTGTGGACGGCAGTGCTGGCTTCTTACCATCGCTGGCAGCACAATCTTATCTTTGCTTAAGGTCTACTCACTGGGAAGAAACAATCATTCCATCCACTGCATATATATTTTTCTAGGTTTTATATTTGTAATAAGGCTTTATTTTTGTCTTACATATATGAGATCAAGATATATATATGGATTAGTTTTAAAGGATCATTGAGCTTGTTAAAAGGTAAAAAATTTCATGTCATTTATTATTTATTTGAGTCCAAATACCTTATTTCTAAAAAGAAAAATTTAAATGAGTCAAAACACAGATGGAATTAATATTGTAGAAGTAAAAAAAAAAAAGTTAAATAATGAAATGCTAACGGGGGGTAGAAAAAAAATCAAGTTTATTTTAAAATACATCAACAACAAAAAGTTGTATCAACAAAATATTGAAGTTGAAAAAAACTACAGAGATTGAGCACAAACTCTTACTCTGAGCTTCCTAGCAGTCAAGTTGAAATAAAAATTATGTGAATTTGTTATTCAGCTCACTCTGTGTCAAAAAAAGGAGGCTCAGAACGACAAACTCTTTCTGTGTTCTTGACATTTAAGAAGGGGTTTCTTATTTTCAGGATATTGTCTAACACATTATGTTCTGGACAGTAATTATAAAGAACACATTTTTATAATATAATATTGAATGTCAACTGCAATTGAAAAATAAAAGTTTTTTTTAAAGAAAGCATTTTTTCCTCAGTCAACACTGATAACAAATTTAAGAAACTTTTTTTTTTAATCAAACTTGCCCTTAACTCATGATATTTTTAACTCTGAACGATATTATAGATTTGGGCAAATTCACACCGCACACATACACTCACGTCCATGTTCAGATCATGTGTGCACTCGTGGTCACAGTCAAGATATCAAGTCAGAAGAAAACTGTTCATGCTCACGGGTGATTCCAAAAGAAAATGAAAACCTCCTGATGGGGCCCTATTTGAAGCTGGAGGGCCAACCCAACTCTCTGTCCAACCTTTCTCAGCTTTAAGCAGAACCCTCGCCTCACCAGAACCTTTGCCAGCAGCCGGAGATGCGCTAGAAGTGCTGGCCTCAGGGGTCCCAGCGGCAGGGCACAAGGAGAGCTGAGTCGCGCCCACATGCAGCATTTACCACATGGCCCTCACGGGCAAGTCTGCGGTCCTGAGAACAGACTGAGCTTCATTGTTAAGATTAGAAAACTGAGTCTTAGCAAAGGAAGAGCTTTGCCAAAAGCCGCTCTGACTGGGTGATCCCTGCTGGCCGGGCTGCCGAGGGCACTGTCCTCGCTGAGGACCGCTGAGCGCTTTCTCTAGGACTTCACTCACATCTCGAAGGTGGGGAGATGAGGCAGGTTGGATTTTCTGGCCCAAATCAACTGTGTTGAAACACAAGTTTAAAAACAAACATCACCTCTGAAAGGCGCCCAGCACCTGGGTGAGATGTAAAACCAGCTGGTGCCATGTGAAAGGCCCACCACGGGCCTGTCCAACTGCGGGGCGCGGCTGAGCTCAGGTTCAAACCCACATGGGCCTGGCGAACTCGCACAGCCACACACAACCTACCGCTTGGCATGGGACGCTTAGTGGCCATAATTCAAAAACATAATGAAGGCACCACTTGAGAAACATGAGATGTTAAAACAACCAGCAAGATTAACTTGTATATGATGAGATACGTACTTGAGGAATCAAAAAAAAAAAATATGTCGCTTCCATAATCACTTCAAGCAGAATGCTTTCTGTCCCCTCCCAAATGTGAATCTGGGAAGATTCACTGAGTTTTAACTCATCAAGCTACACTAGTCTCCTGGAAAACTTCCAGTTCAGAATCAAGTGCTCATTTGATTTTCAAGCAAGGCCACGGAACCAGGCAGTCTCCTGCTGACATCACAGGCATGTGCCCATGCCACTCCGCAGTTACAGCAACGTGGCATGTTGCTATGGTGCCTGACGATTAATTTCTGAAAGAAGGTGATTATGAAGCCGCCAGATGAACATCAATTTGATGACACCAGTTCAGAACACTGACACGCGTTACTCTTATTAGCAGCAAGTTCATTTTATGAAATCACCACTTTTGTGATGTGAATATGCTTCTCTAACTTTAATCCAATTCAATACTCCCCCAACCCCCCCCCCAAAAAAAAAAAGTTCAGCTTCAACAAAGGGGAAAAGTTTGATATTTGGGGGGAATATGACTCTGTGGACTATTTCTTAAGGGGATCTCTTCTTTAATGACCTCCCAAAATATGCCACATACATACTTACACACAAATAAATACACATCTGCTTGATCAGAAGAGAACTGAAGATCTTAAAAGGTGACAGCTACTACCCTACACATTATCCCACTAATCGCATCTGCATTTACCTTTTGTGGCTTCTGTGAAGCAATCTTCAGTTACAGTCACCTCAAAAGGTCACTTCTCACCCTGAAAACAAAAGAGAACATCAAAATCTGAATGTCAAGAGAAAGCAGCAGCCACCTCTCGTGCCTGGGAGATTCAAGAAAAACAACGAAGGGACGCAGTGACGTTCAATGGCAAGCGACTTTCAGAGTTAATAAAAACAAGTCCCAAGACCGCACGTATCTGGACCACATGCCTCTGAGCTCTTCAAGACAACACGACAACTCCACTGGAAAGAGATGAGTGAAACGTTTCATATTTTGCTCATGAACTTTTTCTTGCTTTGCCGTCTATCAATCTGTTTTCACGTGGAATAGCGCGTGACTCACGGGTCTTTGTCTGGAAACCAGACTGCTATGTGCGCGTGTCTGTTTGGTCACCATCCACAACCTCGCGTGCACTGAGATGCAGGCTTCTCTCCCCGCTGGAAGAGTTCTCGACAAGCTGCTGTGGCCACTCTGGGCCTTTCAGAAGGACGTGAGCACCCGTTGGGGAGGGATGGGGCTGATGGTCGTGAAAGCTGTTCTCAGAATATTTCCACTTGGCATGTATCTGCCAGGTGAAATAAGTTACATAAAAACGGTTTGTGTCAGATGAACTAAGCAGCTGAAATCAAGTTTCCCAAAACACAAAGAAAGGATGAACGAACCCGTTCTCCTGCATCCCCTCCTGCACGCACACTCCCTGATGCAAAACACTGGTCCTTCAAGAACCATACAGGCTGCCCCTGTATGCCCATGGAGCTGGGATCAACATATGGCACAAGTGAGAAGAAAAACATTTATTAATTTAGATCAAGTTAGCAACAGGGAACAGGACTCATTCCCCATCGATTGACTAAATGCTCATCTACTTTTCTAAGATGGTGAAATTGTGTCATCACTTCACTGGAATGTTAGTACCCTCTTGCCCACTCTTCAGAACAATACGGAATAACATGCTTTAGAGTTTACGCAGGGCGTCTCTCTCCCTGCTCAGCCCCTGCTGCAGCCCAGAAGGAACAGGTAACCTCACTCAGCGCGGCACAGGCTGCACTAGGGCTGGAGATCTGCGGGGCCACCTGGGGGGGGGGGGGCTCTCTTTGAGGAATTGATACAAGGCCAATTTATGACATTTCCACCAGCAAGTGTATGCAGATCTTTGCTATTAAGATTGGAAAGATCCCTGACAGGTTTGGCTCAGTGGATAGAGTGTCGGCCTGCGGACTGAAAGGTCCCAGGTTCGATTCCAGTCAAGGGCATGTGCCTTGGTTGCGGACACATCCCCAGTGGGAGGTGTGCAGGAGGCAGCTGATCAATGCTTCTCTCTCATCGATGTTTCTAACTCTCTATCCTCTCTCTATCCTCTCCCTTCCTCTCTGTAAAAATCAATAAAATATATTTTTTAAAAAATATTGGAAAGAAATGCAGGCTCTGAGTAAAATCATAATTTTCATGTTTACTCTAAGAGGAAATTGGAGGTTTTCACCACAAATGTTCACCATTTGGGTGGGGGAAAACCCTCGCTCTGGGACTTAAAATTACTATTTTGCAACCTGCCCCAAACCTTTTTGTTTTTACACAAAACAATTCAAATAGAAAATGACAGTCTGCACTTTCCTGCTGGTGTTTGTGCCACGACAGGTTTCTGCAGGGGTGGGAACCCTGGCCGAGCGAACGATGCTCAGGAAGCAGCAATGGCAGTGCGGCCTGGGATGCAGAGCAGCCGGCGCATACACGTCAGAGGCTCTCAGACCTCAGGCCACTGACCACCACACGGAGGCTGGGCTGCTGCCTCTTGGACTCAGTGGGAAGTGAGGGAACCCTGGCAAACCCTCCTCAGTCTGGGCGAGCCCCCTCGTGTCCCTCCTTTCATCTAGGGGATGCAGCTAAGCTGATTCTCGTGTTTGTCTACTGGGCTTCGTCCCTCCTGCATGGCAGTCAGACCGACAATGTCAGCCTTTGCCAGTCAGGTGAGACGCTGTCACACAGGCCTGGCGAACCACTGGGCCTTATTAAACTTTAATTTTAAAAAAACTTCTGAAAATGCCTACTTTGAACGAAGTTGTCTGTAACACTGTGTTCAAACCTGCAGAACGTTTTCAGGTAAGTGCTGGCCCTGTTTCTCGACTCCTCTCTACACAACACAGTTTCATCCCTAAGTGGACAAGGGGGGAAATCGAGGCCCGGCCACCCTCCAGATATCACAAATGTAATTTTCCCTGCGGTGGGGGGTTCGTCATAACAAAGTTATCCATTTGGTCCTCCAAATTATAATGACTAAAGCAATACAGAATTGGTTACATTTAATTTGTACTCATACATAAAAACTAGCAATGGTATTCAAGCCATCTTTTCCTCCATTTTGAAGTTCCATAAATGTTAACGCATACTCATATTTGACCACTTGTTAATTTATTTGTTGATTTTAGTTGTTAGTATATGTGAGTAAAGTATCCTAAAAGATACGTTGCTGGCTTTGCTGAGAAGGGATGAGTAGCTCAGCTCGGTTTGGCATCAGGCTACAGTGAGTGGCACACACCAAGATCAGGGCAGCCACGGCCAGGCCTCAGCCTAGGACGGGAATCAACAACAGAGGAAAGTCTGTATTTCATCTTCCCAAAGTACCAGACTCCTATTTCCAAAACTGTATTTGCTATTTTTTAAACAACAAGTTTGCTTATCAAATCTGTCAACTATTTATCTTAATGCTACAGGCAGCAGGATGATATCTAAAACTCAGATGATTATGTAAAGCATTTAGGTTAAAAAAAAAATTACAAGAAAAATATTGTCCTCCAGCCCCGTCTTCTTAGAAAAATGCAGTCGACATATGAGTGGCATTTTTTTCTTTTCCTCTTTTTCTTAAGTTTCCTGTTGGTTTTAGGCTGTAAACATGAGCCGGGGATATGGTTAATAAATTTACTTATTTCCCTTTGTTTTTCTCTGCACTGAGGCCTGTGTAGAATTGTTCCATGTGGCTCTTTCACTGTTGTTTGCTACGGTGTTACTGACCTGAAACTACTGCTGACCCAAGACCTTGACCCAGACCTATGACCCCCGGGTTAGGAAAGGTGATGTGCCCTTCACCTTCCCAGTCCCTCCCCCCAGGAGGAGCTGGGCTCTGCAGCCTGCACCAGTTAACACAGCACTTCAGTGCCACACTCACACGGACACACGGACCCCTGACTTAACCTGTGAAAAAGCGGCACAGTGCCGACCGCTACGGCCCATCTGGGACCAAGTGCAGGTAACTGTGGAGCTGTGATTCCATCTCGCAAGATGGCAAATGAACAATATATACTCTATTCCCACTAAAAGTATCCCCCTTTTCCTCCACAGCAGCTCCAGGAGTGACCTGCACCCGGGCTCCTGCACTGGATTTCGTTTTACACAATTGCATGAAAGCGACTGGAGGATGGCCAACACAGGTCATCTCAACCTCCAGTCCTACAAACATCGGCTGTGAACCTCCTGCGCGCCATGTCACGGGCATGGGTGCGGATGGTCACAGCCAGCTCCGCCGGGTGAAGGTGGAGGCTAGGAGCTCCTGTGTCGCTAGAGGACCCCTTCCCCTCAAGTCCAGAAACAGGGTTCAAACACGCTATGCTTTCCAATGCTCCAATCAAATGGCCTACCCTCCCTCAGAGAACACAGCAGGTCTCACTGGGCCAACTGCATCCTCTCCGGTGAATCTTACCTTGTGAGCTTTTATGTCTTGCTTATCAAAGGTTTCTTAGAAAAACAGAAGCATGTCAAGACAGATTTGACCAGCTGAGAAACTGTAATACAAGGGTCACTTCACTACAAGAAAATCCACTCAGAAATCAACCCCGAAGTGTTGTTTCTCTGCTTCAAAGAACTTCGAAAGTGGTTACATTCTGAGTCAGGTTTATAAACATAAAAAGGAAAAAGAAAGAGAAGGAAAAGATAAGTGAAGGAAGAAAAGGAAAAGGAGAAGAAACAGGGAGAGCGGAATAGGAAAACAAAGAGAAGAAGGAAGGAAGGAGACTGGAAAGCAAAGAAATGGCAAGGAGCCCTGGCTGGTGTGGTTCAATGGATAGAGCATTAGCCTGCAGCCTGAACGGTCCTGGGTTCAATTCTTGTCAAAGAACATGCCCAGGTTGCGGGCTCCATTCTCTGTGGGGGACATGCAGGAGGCAGCAGATCAATGATTCTCTCTCATCATTGATGTTCCTATCAATCTCTCCATCTCTGAAATCAGTAAAATATGCTAAGGAAAAAAAAAAGAATTGACAAGGAACCCCCGCAGCTCTGGCCACTGGGAGGGAGGGGTTGGCTGGTTAGGACACACCCCATCCCTGCCTTCTCACTGCCAAAGAAATCTACCACCTAGAACCACCCCCTGTCCCCTCCTGAGGCAGCAGAACATGTGCCTGGCGTTTCCTCGGCCTCGGGCTCACCTAGCTTCGGGTCCACCTAAAGGAAGACTGGAAATCCTGTGGGTGAGCCGCAGCAACAGGCAGCACAGGAGGTCAGGGCAGCCTCCAGCTCCAGGCCCAGCGAGTCACACTTGCCCACTCCATTCAGAAAACCACGCTGTGGGAATGGCCATGTGGAAACAGTTGATGGTATCCTTTAACAGCCTTTAAATGTTGAAATCTAGAAACACTATTTGCTGCTTTCTCTTGGAAGCACTAACAAAGCCTTTGTTTTAAATTTACCTCCAGTGAGCAATAAGAGTTAATAATCAAATCCATCCCAACCCCCACAAACCTTAAACAAAAAGATAAAAGAAATGCAAATAGCTATTGTCATGGAAAGTTAAGTACCTGTCTGTATTTTTAAGTGAAAACTATTATCTCTATCAATCAAAATTTAAGAATACAATGGCGCTAATCACAGAAGGTGCACTGACAGTTACTTTTCCTCATAAAAAAGTATTTCCCTTCAAAGCTGAGCGTAAAAGTCACATACTTACAATTAGATGGGATATTTGTAATTTTATTATTAAAAACCTTCAGCAGCCTCACTGCTAATACATGTTTCTAAGTCTTTAAAGTGATTTGTACCCAAGGAGACCCAAGTCCTTCCACATTTCAATCAGGTGGGTGCATTTTTATGTGAAGTCTTACAGTTCCCACCTGTGGGGGAACAGCACTCTCTTCTGTTGAAAAGAGTAACTCAAACCCGGGAGAGCCCCCGTGGGCCTGGGCGCTGTCTTCACGGAGGCATTCCTCTGTGCGGCCTGACTTTCTCCTGTGGCAACTCATTCCCGAAAGTGTAACGTGCTACACGGAAGAGAATCACCCTTACTCCCCAGCATGATCCCAGTGCATGAAGATCTGAGTCTTTTTTAAAATTCAGTTTAAAAAACATTGCATGAGCCCCTGAATATGGTGATTGCTAAAGAAAGTAGGGGACAAAACCAACACAGGACAACAGTAACAAGACAGCACAGGCGAGGGCCGGTGAAACAGCAGCTCCGGATCGAAACTCCTGGAGCACCCAGCGCCCGGCCAGGGCCGCTGAGAGGGCTGCTCCCACAGGACCAGGGTTCCTTCCCGCCTCGGAGCCTGGGCCCACGCCTCCAGCACGGGTGCTATTAATACCCACAGAGCCCATGCCAAGGGCACTGCAGAGCAGCCTGCCCTGCCCAGGGCTCCTGCCTCCCTACTCTGCACTCGCTCTTTGAAGCCCCGTTAGCAAACAATGGCAGCATTCTCTCCAGGACAGTGACACAACAGGATTTGTGAGTACAAAGAATCATAAAGCTGTTCTCTCTCCTCTTTTTCTGCCCCCACCCCCAGGTTCCCAGGAGCCCCTCCCTGACGTCCCAGCTCAGCCACATCCTAGAGGCACCTGCACTTGTCTGTGCCAGGGCCCCTGTGAGACCCAGCCAGGAGCCCCAAGCTGTCTGTGGGGAGGCGCCAGAGGAGCAGCAAAGTCACCTCTCAACATTTGTAAAACGAAACAAAAGTATGAGCTGGGCTCCCCACACACTTACCAGCTCATGGCAGGCAGGCCGGAGGCAAGTGTCTCCCACCGGGAGAGGCTGGGGTTCCTGAGGGGGCCACTGCGGCGGGGAGCAGGGCTCACAGGGCGCTGGCAGGCGCGTGAGCCAGGACTGGAGGTATGTGGGCTAAGCACAACAAAGCCACTGCCTGGCTCTGGAGTCAACGCGCAGGAAGAGGCCCCTTTGCATAAACACAAACACTCAGCAAATGAGTAACTGGCTCCATCAGAGGCTGGGCCTGCTACCTGTCCTCTTAGACAGGAGACTCGGCCGTTCCAGGGACAAGGACTCCCGGGAGAAGGCCCCATGCTATGCTGCTATAATAACAATTAAAGGGATTGCATTCATTCGTGGTGAGGAACTGACTCCGGGGAGGGCTGGGGCGGGGCGGTGCTGCAGCGGCACCTCCAGCCACTGCAGCCAGAACAGGATGCCCACCAGGCCTCCAGCTGCCCCGCCTGCTCCCTCCGGAGAGTTCTAAGTGGCCTCAGGGGTCGGCCGTAGTTTAAGGCCCATGTGCACATCTTGCTTCTCTGCTATGACACATTGCCAACGGTCCTCGTGAGTGAGGCCCAAGTTACAGTGTAGGAGACGTATGTACATAAAACGCAGACACTTTTGTGTACATGCGTGTACATGGGCATATATACTCACACATGTAATAGTCACACTCATCTAATTAAAGAGAATGAACAAAAATGCTGCTTCACACCCCTTAGTTCACGAATGATTTAAGGAGAATAATTTGAGTTGTTCAGAAACCATCCCGAATGCCTGCCTTCAAAGCCATCCATCCATGGCCGCGCGGCGCTTACAAACGTCACCCCTGTGAGAGGGCGCTCTCAGCTGCACGGCTCGCCACCTGCCATTTCAGTTACGTAACATGATGACAGTGACAATTCTCTGTGCCATTCCTCAGCATAA
The DNA here is from genome assembly GCA_004026665.1 of Murina feae. Classification (NCBI taxonomy): domain Eukaryota; kingdom Metazoa; phylum Chordata; class Mammalia; order Chiroptera; family Vespertilionidae; genus Murina; species Murina feae. The sequence goes on from PVJC01012819.1 coordinate 35,002, forward strand.
CCTATCCTTGGACAGCAGGGATTTAAGCAAGAGGAAAACGCAGGGCTGGGAACCCCATTGTCTCCTCAGTGAGTGGGCAGCTCACACTCACCCCAACTCTACTGTATGGCCGGCTATGCTCTGGTCCTAGTAATCTGATTAATTTAATAATTCTGGGCAGTTTGAATGACTTCGGGGGAAACGTAAAGGGGTTGTGTTCAGTGGGTTCCACCGGCTGTGTGATCCCAGAGGACTGGGGTCCCACAGGCTGTGCTGCTGGGCTGGGTCAGAAAGGGGGTCCACCGGGCCTTGGAGAGGCTGCCATGGCCTCTGCCAGGAAGCAGATGGCTTCAAGCTCAAAGGTGAGTTGTAGTGGGCTGATACTACAATACCATTTCCTGGCTACAGCAATTGACCACAAAAGCGAAAGAATACTGCTGAAAGTGTTTTAAAAATTACAAACAAAAGCCATTTCAAACATATATCATAGCATAACATGAGGACACAGGAAACAAAATTACAAGATTTTTAAAGCCCCAAAGAATCAAATACTGGTTCTCTATAAGAGGTTCCCACAGAAACTGAAGATGCCTATTCTGTTCACTATTTTGTCTTAAAATCACCTTCCAAGAAGGTGTTAGATAACTACTTCCATCGCCGACAGCGACTAACCTGATGCAAATAACCACAGAACCACGTGTGATCGCCGGTCCCTGGACAAGGGGACTCTGCGGCAGGCGAGGGAGCCTGGCAGGCGCGCGGGCTTCCCGCTCAGCTCAGCTCAGCTCAGCTCGCCGCCGGCAGAGCAAGCTGCTGGGGCTGCTAGAGGAATGCTCTGCGCTGCGCCAACCTGGATGCAAGCGACTACATTACACAATTACACGTGCTATCTAATGCCACAGGTACCACGAGATACTGTACTCTAAAGTAACATTTCAATGCGGACAGGGAAATAAAGACACCAGTCCAGGCAAGGGATGCAGCACTGTGGTCCAGCGAGCGCGGTGCATGCGTGCTGGGTGCAGCAGCAAACCCACAGACCTGGGAGGACACCCACTCCCTCACCCCGCGCCGCCAGTCAGAGCTGCGGCCCTCACCCAGGCACTGCTCCCTGCCAGCTCCGGAGTCTGAAGAGGGGGTGGCTGCAGCGAGACCTCCAGAAAATAAACAGGGTGTACAGTTTCAAAGGCTGCAGACACAGACATTTCATTGTTCGAGCCAATTATCAGTGGAAAATAATAACAGCAGATGGATTGAGAGTCACTGACTTTTCATACGCACTTCATCTCGGCGGAACAGATGATGAAACGCGAGAGCTATCTCAAAAAGGCAAAACATCTCCCAGTAAAAGAACTCTCCAGTCCAGATGGGGACCTTCTAAGTCTGCCGATGATCGCGTAGAACGTGTAAGATAGACTCACTAAAACATTCAAGAGCTGATCAGAGATGATGCACACAACGGCCTCATTATTGGAAGGAGCTGCCGCAGACGTGTGACTAAGCCGGCAGAGATTTCAATAAGGTTAGGACTTAGCTTCCTGTTTTCTCCCAGGAAGGCAGCTTCCAAGCGAAACTGGAAATCTGTGCGTGGCGGGAGGAGAGACCATTGTCCACGGACCCCGTTTTGTGCACTTCTCATGTTTGAGGGGAGAGAGAGAGAGGGAGGGAGGGAGGGGGGAGAGAAAGAAAGAGAGGGGGGGGAGAGAGAGAGGAAGAGGCTGTGAAAAGGACATTAAATTATTCGGAAGCATTCTATCAAAGGGGAAAAAAGAACTTCAAAGCAACTCCTATTAAAGCATTCAGTGATAAAATATTATCCTTCGTAAGCAGTTAGAACACTTTAAATATCTTCTGCCACGGTGATCGCAAAATGTAATTTGCTTTTAGTAGGAAAGAAATATAAATTTCAATGGTGGTGTCATAAATAGTTCTAATAAATGACAACCAAACATGCGGGCAAAAATCCCACCAACCTACCCAAAAGGACTCTCTCTTAACCTAAATGATCACTAAGTCAGATGTGCTGCAAACACAACAGGGAAACCACAACCCAAGACTCAGCTACAAGTAACAGAAAAAGTTAACACTCTCATCAGACAAGCTTCATTACCACTGGAACAATGTGTCTGCTGTCTGTCTCCGTCCATCCATTCACACACCATCAACCCCACATTCGTAATATTGCAAACTCTCTCCGTGAACTGTCGTAAAACTGGTCAAAATCGCTGCGCTAAGAAAAAGGAAAAGCTGATCCTCCCACCAATTACTAAGATGTTTAACATTTGAGAAATACTTTTATGAACACACTGTTGACTTCACAAGTTTATAACTTAAATAAAAAATAAATTTTTAGGGAAGGCTTTTCTTTCAAAGTACCCTGAGAAAAGTAAATTGTAGCAGAACAGACAAGCGCAAGGAAAATATCGCCAAGGGCAAAATTCTGCAAATGCTTTAGGATGCAAACAAGAACACAAAAGCAGTGTCCTATGGCCACCTGGCTGTCCGCAGGCTGGGCCAGTGCCCCTCGCCCACCGCCTGGCCAGCCACACCAATGCGGCAGGACCAGACGGCTTCACTGAGGCCTCCTGCACGGCAACGACACACAGCGCACTGAGCTGCAAAGGCTGCCTTTTACACAGAAACAAGCTGGTGTTTGTTTTTTTCCCTCCACTTCAAGGACTGTGTTTGCTGTTGTCACCAGAGTGGACCTCCCTGAGCCCCTCTAAGGACCCTGTGATGTGAGGTCCCCACAGGATGCATCTGCTCAGGCTCAAGAGAAACCCCTTCAAAACCTTAATCTCTACCGTTCTGTGTTTTCTGTTACGTCCAGAAACTACGCGTGGACATAAAAAAAAGACCCTAAAATCCTCCATTTAACTCTTTCCTGCTGTGTGCACTCAGCGGTGCTGTCTCCCCCGTGTGTCACCCGCAGCAGCTGCACTCGCTGTCAATCCAGCTGGCCAGCCAGGTGCGCACAGGACTGCTTCTCTGCAGCTCGTTCCACAGACAACGACGGAGCAACTCCTGGGGCTGAAGAGCTGGCTGACCGCGGATCACCACAACCATGACTGTCCTCCAGGGAGCAGAGCCGGCCGGCACACTAGGCCACAAACTCGGCATCTTATTTGGAGAGGCAGATGGGTGTTTGAAGAGTTGGGCCATGTCTGTAGGTTTATAACTGCGTTCAAAGGCGAAGAGGAAGGCTTTGGATGGAAATCTTTGGATAAGAAAGCCCAACGCTTTCTGCGGCAGAGGCAGCCCTGTGTCCCGCAGCCTCTCAGCGGGATACAGACGAGCAAGGGGTGTGTGTGTGTGTGTGTGTGTGTGTGTGTGTGTGTGTGTGTGTGTGTGTTGCGGGGAGGGTGGTGATGACATCCACATGTGGAGTACTTCTGCTTTCTTGATGACAATGGCTGCCCACCTCCCCTGCAGCCCCCACGTCCTGGGACAAGGAGGCCTGCCTGGATTCCCCAGGTGCTAGTTTCTGGGTCCCTTCTGGGTTTTTCTGCACAGCCCACAGAGGCTCTGGCAAGATGGCGGCAGTAACTAGGACACACATAGCGAGTGCGGCCTGTGGCTGAGGATTCTGCCAGCTGTTTAAGCCCATGTCTGCCAGAGGCACTCACAGCCGCCCACCAGGCCTAGACTAGGCGCTGGCGCCCACGGCAGCCCTCAGACATCCTTCCTAGGGGCACATCTGGCCCCTGGCAGCTCCACTCAAAGCTAAACTTATTCTGTTGGTTTTCCTGGGAACGTTTAGGCTACAGATGAGACCCGTCCTATTAATTTGACTGTGTAGCTCAGTATGGAACAAGATATCAGAATATAAACTCCACGAAGGCATCACCTGCCACGCTCGCTGCGTCCCAGCACGGAACACACAGCTGCTCAGTAACTAATGTGGACGAGGAAGAGAGGCAGCCTGAGCTGCAGTCAGCTCCTCGCCCCCGGGTGTGTGGCGGCACCCCTCCGCATGTGCACGGAAAGACCACCGTGGCTCCGGGTAAGCTGCACGGTGGGCATACAGCGC
>PVJC01012820.1:0-39026 GCA_004026665.1 Murina feae
CCAGATCTTAGCTATTGTAAATTGTGTTGCGATGAATATAGGGGTACATACATTCTTTCTGATCGGTATTTTGGCTTTCTTAGGATATATGCCTAGAAGTGGGATCACTGGGTCAAATGGCAGCTCCATATTTAATTTTTCAAATAAATTACATGCCGTTTTCCATAATGGCTGACACAGTCTGCATTCCCACCAGCAGTGTACAAGAGTTCCCTTTTCTCCACAACCTGGCCAGCACTTGTCATTTATAGATTTGTTGATGGTAGCTATTCTGACAGGAGTGAGGTGATACCTCATTGTCATTTTAATTTGCATCTCTCAGATGATTAGTAACTTTGAGAATTTTTTCATATATTTGTCATCTGTATGTCAATTTTTGATAAGTGTCTATTTAGCTCCTTTGCCCATTTTTTCAATTGGATTGCTTGTCTTCCTTTTGTTAAGTTGTATGAGTTTCCTACATATTTTGGAGATTAACCTCTTACCTGGTATATCATTGCCAAATGGGTTCTCCCATACAGTGGGCTCCCTTTTCATTTTTTCATGGTTTCTTTTGCTGTGCAGAAGCTTTTTATTTTTATGCAATCCCGTTTATTTTCTCCTTAGTTTTTCTTGCCCTATGACATACATCCACAAATATATTGCTGCAAGAGATTCTGAGATTCTGCTGCCTATGGTTACTTCTAGATTTTTTTATGGTTTCAGGGATACATTTAAGTCTTTTATCCCTTTTGAGTTCATTCCTTTTTTATCTTTATTGTTGAGAGTATTACCGATGTTCCTTTTCTCCCCCTCATTGCCCCCCTCCACCTGGTTTCTACCCTTCCCAGTCCTTCACCACCTTATTGTCTGTGTCCATAGGTAAGGCATTTATGCATTTAAGATCTTTGTTTAATAACTTCCTGTCCCGCAACCCCCTTCCCTCTAAGAATCGTTAGGCTGTTCTATTCCCATGCCTCTAATTCTCTTTTTATTCACCAGTTTATTCTGTTCATTACATTTATTATTCATTCATCTTGATTTTTAGATTCAATTGTTGATAAGTACGTATTTGTGGCTACTTTGTTGTTCATATTTTTTTCATTTTTAATTTAATTTTATTTTTTCAGTTACAGAGGAAATTCAGTATTATTTTATATTAGTTTCATGTGTACAGCACAGTAGTTAGACATTTATGCAATTTACAAAGTGATTCCCCTCAATAAGTCTAGTACCCATTTGACACCATACATAGTTATTACCATATTTTTTATCTTTTTCTTCTTGTTGTTGTTCTTAAAGAAAACCCTTCAACACTTCATACAATACTGGTTTGGTGGTGATGGACTCCTTTGGCTTTTTCTTGTCTGTGAAGCTCTTTATTTGACCTTCAATTCTAAATGATACTTTTGCTGGTAGAGTAATATTGGTCCTTGCTTTTCATCACTTTATATATTTCCTATCACTCTCTTCTGGCCTACATAGTTTCTATTGAGAAATCAGCTGACAGTCGTTTGGGCATTCACTTATAGATAACTACTTTTCTCTTGCTGCTTTTAAGATTCTTTTTTGTCTTTAGCCATTGGCACTTTAATTATTACGTGTCTTGGTATGGTCCTCTTTGGGTTCCTCTTTTTTGGGACTCTGTGTGTTTCCTAGATTTGTAAATCTATTTCTTTCACCAGGCAGGGGAAGTTTTCTGTCATTATTTTTTCTTTTATATATTTTTATTTATTTCAGAGAAGAAGGAAGAGAGAAAAACATAAATGATGAGAGAGAATCATTGATTGGCTTCCTCCTGCATGCCCCCTCCTGAGGATCAAGACCATGACCCAGGCATATGCCCTTGACTGGATTTGAACCTGGGACCCTTCAGTCCACAGGCTGATGCTCTAACCATTGAGCAAACCAGCTAGGGCTATCATTATTTCTTCAAATACATTTTCAATATTTTGCTCTGTCTCTTCTTCTGGCACCTCCATAATGTGAATTTTGGTATGCTTGAAGTTGTCCCAGAGGTTCCTCACACTATCTTCATATTTTTGGATTCTTTTTTTTTTCTCTTCTGTTTGGATGTTTATTGCTTTCTCATATATGAAATCATTGATGTTTTTCTTGGAATCTTCTACTCTATTGTTGAATCCCTGTATATTATTCTTTATTTCAGTCAGTGTATGCTTAATTTCTGACTGGTCTTTTTCCATTTTTTAAGACTTTTTTAAAAGTATATTTTATTGATTTTTTTTACAGAGAAGAAGGGAGAAGATAGAGAGTTAGAAACACTGATGAGAGAGAATCATCAATCAGCTGCCTCCTATACAACCCCAACTGGGAGTGTGCCCGCAACCAAGGTACTTGCTCTTGACCAGAATCGAACCTGGGACCCTTCAGTCCACATGCTGATGCTCTATCCACTGAACCAAACTGGTTAGGGCTCCATTTTTTTGGCATTCTCACTAAGATCCTTGAATTCTCACTAAGTCCCTTGGAGGTTTGTAGAAGATTCTTGAGTAACCTTATAGTAGTGGTTTTGAACTCTATATTCAGTAGTTTGCTTTCTTATATTTCTTTCATTTGTTACATGTTTCTTTGTCTCTACATTTTGACTGCTTCCCTGTGTTTGCTTCTATGTATTGGGTAGAGCTGCTATGTCTCCTTGAGTTGGTAGAATGGCCTTGTGTATTAGGTGCTTTATAGGGCCCAGTGGCTCAGCCTCCCCAGTCACCTGAGCTGGGCCCTCTAGATGTACCCCTTTTTGGTTGTGAGCACAATATTGTAACTGAGACTTGATTGCTGTTGGTGTCACTGGGAGAAATTGACCTCCAGGCCTATTGTCTGTAGGACCAGCTGGACTACAGTGGGAGAGCACAGTTGTGACTACAGTGAAGAAGACACCCTTATGGAACAAGACTTGCTTCAGTGGGGCTTTGGTCCTCACTCAGTCTTCCCCTTGAGTATTTTGCTTATGGATGTTTACAGTTATAATCAGCTATAGTCTCACATTGACCACTGGGTAGGTACACTGGCTCTTGGGTCTCCAGGGTGGTGCAAAGCCAGCCACTGCCTCAGGCCACCCAGCAGGAGCTACTATGAGATCTGCAGATTCTTCCTCTTTGTAAGGGGTTTGGAAGTGCCTAGATAAGGCCCCAGTATGAAGCAAGGCATGCTGGCGCTGGTGCTGGGTCTTGGGTCTTTTATTAATAGGTTTGGGGCTCCCTGACACAGCTGCAGCTTCTTTGATTTTAGCCTGAGCAAGACAGGCCATTCATATGCAAAAGCCACTGCACACACCTTGTGTGGGGTTGTAAATTGGATAAGGGGGGATCTTAGGGATCACCAGGGCAGAGAAAACAAAGCCCTGAGACAGGGGAGGTCCCAGTATTGGAATAATGATCCCTGCTAGCACTTCCATCTAGGAGAAAGCCTCCCAGAACTCCTGCTCAGATTCCAGAAAACCCAGTTTCTCCTCCTATGTGTCTGTGTCCCCCAGAGACTCACCCTGGTGCTGAAGCTCAGAGGATGCGAGTGGAAGCGAGACCTTATAAGTTCAGTTCATGCACCAGCCTTTTAAGAGGAACAGCTGGGTCTCCAGCAGCCAATGTATCACTGAGCCTCAATCTGCATTGGTTTTTACAGCCTGTAGTTATGGGGACTTCTTTTCCCAGCCCTGGGACCATGGGCTGAGTTTCTGATGTGGGCTGAGACCTCTTGCTCCTCACGGACAGGCAGCCTCTGCAGAGTTGGTCTCAAAAAATAACACACATAGGTATCAGAGAGGTATGTTTCATGCTTCTGCATCTCCTACCAATGTCTGCTTTCTTCTTTACGTGTCTAGTTATAAGACTTCCATTCACCCAGCTTTCCAGTGGTTCTGGATGATGGGTATTCTATAATTTACTTGTAATTTTGATGTAGTTGTGGGAGGTGGTGAGTATAAGTGTTTACCTATGCTGTCATCTTGGCGATCCCTTGAGTTTATTTTTGTGTATGGTGTAAGTTAGTGGTATGGGTTCATTTTTTTGCATCTATCTGTCCAAATTTCCCAATTATTGAAGATACCATTTCTGACTCCATTGAATGCACTTGCCTCCTTTGGCAATTATTAATTTAATGTAATGGCTTGGGTTGATTTATGTGTTCTCTTCCATTGATCTGTATGCCTGTTCTTGTGCTAGTGCCAAGCTGTTTTGGTTGTAGTAGCTTTGCAATATAACTTGATATCTGGTGTTGTGACCCCTCCAACTTTGCTCTTTTTTTCTCAAGATTCCTATGGCTATTTTGTTTTTTGGGGTGTTTTTTTTGTGTGTGTGTGTTTTGTTTTGTTTTGTTTGTTTGCTCCATACACATTTTTGGAGTATTTATTCTGGATTATGCCATTTGCATTTTAATAAGGATTGCATTGATTCTGTAGATTTCTTTGGGTTGCATGGACATTTAAATTATATTAATTCTACAAATCCATGAGCCATGGTATATTCTTCCACTTCTTTTTTATCTTTCTCTATCTCTTTTATAAATGTCCTGTAGTTTTCTGAGTACAAGTGTTTTGCCTACTTGGTTATTTTTATTCCTAAGTATCTTAATATTTTTTGTTGCAGTGGTAAATGGTATAGTTTGTTTAGTTTCTCTTTCTGAGACTTCATGATTGATGAATAAAAATGAAATCAATTTATTGGTGTCAATTTTGTATCCTGATATATTGCCAAATTCATATATTAAATATATTGACTTTTAGGTGGAATCTTTAGTATATAGATGACATGATAGTCTATATACACTATCATGTCATCTGCAAATAATGACAGTTAAAATTTCACCTTTCCAATTTGCATGCTTCTTATGTTTTCTTCTTGTCTGATCACTGTGGCTAGGACTCCCAGTATTATGTTGAATAAGAGTAGTAAAAGTGGACATCCCTGTCTTATTTCCATTCTTAGGGGAAATGGTTTTAGTTTTGCCTATTTACTATGATGTTGACTATAGGTTTCTCCCGTGTAGCTATTATTATGTTGTTATGATCCCTCTTTGCTGAGAGTTTTTATAAAAAATGGCTGTTGGATTTTATTGAATGCCTTTTCTGTGTCTATTGATATGATCATGTGATATTTGTCTTGCAATCTGTTAATGTGTTCTATCTCATTTATTGATTTGGGGATATTGTATCAGTCTTTGCATCCCCAGAATAAATCCCACTTGGTCATGATGTATGATTTTTTTTTATTGAATTGATTGGGGTGACATTGGTCAACATGAATATATAGGTTTCATGTGTGGATTTCTATGTTACAAGACCTATATATTGCACCGTGTTCCCACCACCCAAAGTCAAATCTTATCTTGTCACCTCATATTAGGATCCCTTTTCTCCTCAACCCCTTCGCTCTGGCAACCACCACTCCACTTTTTATGTTCATAAGTTTCAGTTTTACATCCTGCATATGAGTGAAATCATATGGGTTTTAGCTTTTTGTGTGTGACTTACTTCACTTACCATAATGTCCTCAAGTTCCATCCACATTGTTGCAAATGGTGCTATTTCATCCTTTCTTATGGCTGAATAGTATTCCATTGTGTATATGTACCATATATTCCTTTTCCAGTCCTCTATTGTGGGACAGTTTGGTTGTTCCCATGTCTTGGCCACTGAGAATAATGCTGCAATGAACATAGCAGTGCATATATCTTTGTGAATACATAATTTCGAGTTTATTAGGGTGGGGTTGCTGGGTCATATGGTAGCTCTATTCTTTTTTTTTAAATATATTTTATTGACTTTTTACAGAGTGGAAGGGAGATGGATAGAGAGTTAGAAACATCAATGAGAGAGAAACATTGATCAGCTGCCTCCTGCACACCTCCTACTAGGGATGTGCCTGCAACCAAGGTACATGCCCTTGATCGAAATCGAACCTGGGACCCTTCAGTCCACAGATCGATGCTCTATCCACTGAGTCAAACCGGTTAGGGCATGGTAGCTCTATTCTTAATTTTTTGAGGAATCACCAGACTGCTTTTCATATTGGTTGTACCAGTCTACATTTCCAACAGCAGTGAATGAGTGTTCCCTTTTTTCCACAACCTTTCCAACACTTGCTATTGTATGTCTTATTTATAATGGCCACTCTAACAGCTGTGAGGTGGTATCTCATTGTAGTTTTGAATGTATTTCTCTAATTGACAAGGAGGTTAAACATCTTTTCATATATCTATTGACTTTGTGTCTTCTACCTACTTTTTGATTGGGTTGTTTGTTTGGTGGTGAGTTTTATAAATTCTTGATGTATTTTGAAAATTAAACCTTTCTTTCTAAGAGCTACTGTTTACAAATATCATCTCCCATCTGATTGGCTGCCTATTTCTTTTGTTATCTTTTTCTTTTGCCGTGCAGAAGCTCTTCAATTTGATATAGTCCCATTCATCTACTTTTGCATTTACATCCTTTGCTTTTGGGGTCAAATCCATAAAATGTTCTCTATGACCAATGTCCATAAGTTTGGTACCTATATCTTATTCTGTGCAACCTATAGTTTCAGGTCTTATATTTAGGTCTATGTTCCATTTAGAATTAATTTTTGTACATAGGAACAAACTGTAATCCAGTTTCATTTGTTTGCATGTGACTTTCCAGTTTTCTCAGCACCAATAATTGAAGAGATATCTTTACTCCATTTTGCATTTCTGGCTCCTTTGTCAAAATTATCTGTCCATATATGTGCGATTTTATAGCTGGGTTTTCTATTCTCTTCCATTGATCTACTTCTCTACCAATACCATGCAGTTTTGATTATCATAGCTCTGCAGTATAATTTGAAGTCAGGTAGTATGACCTCCAGCTTCATTCTCTTTTTTTGCCAAGGATTGCTTTGGCTAATTTGGTTATGTTGTGGTTCCATACAAATCTGATGATTTCTTTAAAAATGGCATTTGGATTTTGATGGGGATTGGATTAAATCTGTATATTGTTTCAGGTAATACGGCCATTTTAACTATGTTGATTCTTCCAATCCATGAACACGGAATCTTTTTCCAGTTTGTTGTATCTCTTTCAATCTCTTTTAATAGTGCTTTATAAATTTTAGTATGAAGGTATTTCACATTCTTCATTAAATTTATTCCAAGGTATTTTATGCTTTTAGTTGCTATTGTAAAAGGAATTGCTTTCTCCATTTCTTTTTCTAAAGTTTTGTTGTTAGTATATAGGAAGGTGATAGATTTTTGCACAATGATTTTGTATCCTGCAACTGGATTCTACTTGTTTATTGTTTCTAATAGTTTTTTGGTAGAGTCTTTAGGATTTTCTATGTATAGCATCATGCCATCAGCAAAAACTGACAGTTTGACTTCCTCCTTCCTTATTTGAATGCTTTTTGTTTATTTCTCTTGCCTTATTGCTCTGGCTAGGAATTCTAGCATGATGTTGAATGAGAGTGGTGATAAAGGACATCCTTATCTTATTCCTGATCTTAGGGGGAAAGCTTTCAGGTTTTTTCCATTGAGTATTATATTAGCTGAGGGTTTATCATATATGGCCTTTATTATGTTAAGGTAGTTTCATTTTATTCCTATTTCATTGAGTGTTTTAATAAAGAAATGGATATTGTATCTTATAAAATGCTTTTTCTACATCTATTGATAAGATAATATGATTTTTATCCTTTTTTTGTTAATGTGATGTATTATGTGGATTGATTTACAAATGCTGAACCACTTTTATTTCTTGGAATGAATCCCACTTGATTGTGTGATGTATTATTCTTTGGATACAATGCTGTATTCAATTAGGTAATACCATATTTTCCCGTGTACAAGATGCTATTTTTTTCTTCTAAAAAATGACTGAAAATCAATGGGTATCTTACACATGAAAGTCAGCCAAGGAAGGAGCTGTACGTTTGCATAGCTGCCCATATCTTGTCAAAAGGCTCCCTCCATACACAAGCCTTATTGTTAACTAATGTCAGTTGATGCCATAATTGGAGGTGGAGCAACAGGGACCAGAGCATTCTGAGCACATAAAGATGTCAAAAATAAAAAAGATAAATACTGGTAAGTGATTGTCTTACTCTGCAAATTTCAAACTGAATGTAACCAGCTATGCAAAAGAGCATGAAAATATAGTTGCAGAGAGATAATTTGGACCTCCTCCTACTGAGTGTATGATCAGACAGTGGAGAAAACAGGAAGAACAAGTCCTTAAGATGCCGAAAAATAAGAAGCCCTTAAGATGAAAATCAGCAAAATGAGCAAACTTGGAGCAGTCTTAAGACTTGGATTATGAAGCAACACCAGAGTGGTTTATGTGTGTCAACCAAGCTTATCAATGTCAGGCAAGAATGTTTACAAGCTGAATGAACATTGTTGATTTTACATGAAAGGCAAAATGGTGCTTCAGTTTCATGATGAGAGAAGGGTTGGCCATGAGAACATGAACAAAGTTAGTTCAGAAAATGCCACCAGTTTATGAGAATGATCTCACATATATAGACAGTGACTCAGAAGACAGCAGTGATACAATAGTGATGAAAAAGAAAGCAGTAATGCAACAAAGGCTGAATGAAGTGATATGCTGCATAATATCATAGTACTGGTATGCAAACATTACCTTCATTAATTACTAAATAAAAGTGTGTTCTGTTTTATGTTTAAAATATTGATTTCTTAATTTTGGGTTGGAAAAGTGGGAGCATCTTATACAAGGAAAAATATGATATGTTGTTTAGGATTTTTGCATCTGCATTCATCAGGTGTATTGCTCTGTAGTTTTGTTTTTTATGTGTTATCTTTGCCAGGTTTTAGGATCAGGGTTATACTGAACCCATAGAATGTGTTAGGGAGTATTGTCTCTTCTTCAATTTTTTAAAAGAGTTTGAAAAGGATAGGTTTTGACTCTTCTTTGGTAGAATTTACTGCTGACAACATCTGGTCCTGGACTTTTGTTTTTTTGGAGAGGTTTTTGATGGTTGTTTCAATTTCCTCACTGCTGATCAGTCTACTTAGATTTTCCAGTTCTTCATGATTTAGTCTAGGAAGGTTATATATTTCTAGGGACTTCTAGGTTATTGAATTTGGTGGCATAAAGTGTTTCATAATATTCTAGTATGATCCTTTGCATATACTAGTATGTGGTGTCTGTGGTGACTTCTCTCTTATTTCTAATTTTGTTTTTATAGGTCTTTTCTATTTTTTCCTTAGTGAGTTTAGCCAAGGGTTTGTCAATTTTATTAATATTTTCAAAGAGCCAGCTTGAAAATTGTTTTATTTTTTTGTGTAAACTTTTGTTCTCTATTTCATTTAATTCTCCAATTTTTATTATTTCCTTTCCTCTGCTGACTTTGGGTTGCTTATGGTTTTCTCTCTTTTTTAATTCTCAATTATCTGACCTTCCAAACTAGCCATCTAACATAAGGGACTGATATGCTGATATTGATGCCAGGTGCCTATATAGATATGATACTCAAGGTTACAGGTGTCTATATAGATATTATATGATACTAAAGATTACAAGTTGTCTGTATAGATATGACAGGTATTTGCTAGATATGATATATACTCAAGGTTACAAACTGTCTACAAAAATAACTTACACAAAGAACTAGAAGGATATAAAAAGGAAATCCTCCTTCCTGTGTTTGTTCAGAATTTGACAGAGGTAATCTGCTTGGAACCTGTGCACAATAAAAGACTCCTAATTAACTGGCTTGTCAAGGCATCTGGTATCTAGCTTGCTGATTTGCAATACAACATTATTACAGCTTTTGCTGCATCCCAGGGGTTTTAATATGTTGTGTTATTATATAATATATATATATATATATATATATATATATATATATATATATATATATATATATATCTTGATCTCATATTTTACTTCTTTTTTGATCCAGTCATTTTTTAGAAGTATGTTGTTTAATCTCCATGTATTTGAGGTTTTTTTTTTTACAACTGTTTTGCAGTTGATTTCTAATCTCAAGGCATCATATTTAGAAAATACTCTTGGTATAATTTCAATCTTTTTGAATTAGTTAATCCTAGTTCTGTGAACCAACATATGGTCTATCCTTGAGAATGTTTTATGTGCACTGGAGAAGAATGTATACTCTGATGTTCCGGGATGAAATGTTCTATAAATGTCAATTATATCCATTTTGTCTAGTGTTTCATTTAAGGCTGATAACATTTTTTTCCTTTGGTTGATCTTTCTAGAGCTGTCAATGGAATATTAAGGTCTCCAACTATAATTGTGTTTTGATATGTTTCTCCCTTTAATTCTGTGAGTAGCTGTTTGATATATTGTGGTGCTCCCTGCTTGGATGCATATATTAGGAAGTGTTATGTTGGAGTTTTTTTAAATATAGTACTGAGGACCCAGTGCATGAGTTCATGCACCTTGAAGGGAACTGTGGGCCACAAAGTTGTGGTGGGCACAGGGGCAGGTCTCAGCCCATGATCCATGCCCCTGCTGGCCCCTCCTGTGAGGGTCTCTGGTTCCCTTCTGCCAGCAACCCTGCTCTCTCACTGCCACTGCTCCCACCCACTGATGGTGCCAGTCCAGTTTTCACAGCAGGTGCAAGCAGAAGCTATTGCCCCGATTGCCCATCAGGAACAGGGGGAGGTGTAGATGCCCTCAGGGACAATCAGGGCCAGCAGCTACTGCTCACACCCTCTGATGGCACTGAGCAATTGGGCCTGATACTGGCAGTTGGTGCAAGCGGCGGCTCCAGCTTCAGCAGCATATGTGAGCAGGGCCATAACCAACAGGGGGTGTGAGAGGTGGCTGCCTGCACTGATTGCCCCTCAGGAGCAGGGGGAAGTGCAGAACCTCTTAGGGGCAGTTGGGGCCAGCAGCCACCACTAGTACCCACTGCTGGCACTAAGTGATCGGCAGCAGATGCGAGTGGCAGCTCCAGCACCAGCAGCAGGTGTCAGCGGCAGTTCTGGCACCACCACCAGGTGCAGGCAGTGACTCTGGTGCCAGCAGCAGGTGTGAGTTCCAGGAGAGACCGTGGTGCTCAGGAGCACAGAATTTTCAGCAACCACCAGAGGCTCACCCCAATGACAGTGACCAGTGTTCCACCTTCATCTGGCGCCCCTGCTCACTTGCTCCAATATTCTACTGCAGCCGATGCCCACCATGTTCTGTGCTCTGCCACCTGCTGCTGACACCTGCCATGTTCTGTGTGCACCCCTGGTGGTCAGCGCACATCATAGCAACTGGTTGTTTGGTTGTTCCACCATTTGGTCTATTTGCATATTAAGATTTTATATATGTAGATTGCCTTTATCATTATAAAATGCCTATCTTTTTCTCTTGTTATTTTTGTTATCTTGTGAACTATTTTGTCAGATGTAAGTATGGCCACACCTACTTTTTTGTGGTTGTTATTTGCTTGGAGAATCATTTTCCACCTTTTTATTTTCAATCTACCTTTGTCTTGACTGTTTAGATATGTCTCTTATAGGCAGCATATGATTGGGTTTTGTTTTTTGATCCACTCTGATACTCTATGCCTCTTTATTGGTGAATTCAGACCATTTACATTTAGGGTAATTATTTATGTATGCAGATTTCCTATAGCTATTTTATCTTTTGCTTTCTGATAGCTCTGTGCCTCTATTGTTCTTTATCTTTATGCTTCTGCCTATTGTTTTTGTTTGGCGATATTCGTTCCTCTGTTTCCTCTTTTTATTATGCTACTAGAGGCTCTGTGCATGAAATTTGTGCATGGTGGGGGTGTCCTTCAACCCGGTCTACACCATCTACAATCTGGGACCCCACAGGGGATGGCTGACTGCCAGTTTAGGCCTGATATCTCTCATAGTGTGGGACTGCTGGCTCCTAACCACTCACCTGCTTGCCTGCCTGATTGCCCTTAAGTTAAGGTGACCAGACATCCAGCTTTTGGTGGGACAGTCCCGATTTTTAACAATTTGTCCCACATCCTATGGCGTTTTAAAAAAGTCCCAGTTTTTGGAAAGAATGCATGACAAGCTAGGGAACAGTGGGAGAATGGGAAGAAAGATACGGTTTTCAGCAGCCAGGCGGTCAATGATGTCCCACTTTACCAATGTTAAAATCTGGTCACCTTACCTTAAGTTCTTCTGCCTGCTAGCATGATCGACCCCTAACTGCTCCCCTGCAGCCTGATTGAAGCCTAAGTGCTCCCGTGCTGGTCTGATCGCACCCAACTACCCTCCTCTGCTGGCCTGATCACCCCCAAATGCCCTTCCCTGCTGTGACCCACCTTCTCTGCCAGGATCTGCCTCCTCTGTGTGAGGTGGCTGAGACACCAAGACCGGCTGCCTTTATGCCACACAGAACTATGGAACACCCAGGCCTCACAGTGCGGAGCAGTTGCCAGGCCCCACCTCTACTGTGCTGGTGGCAATCTTGTGGCAGCGTTGTGAGAGGATGTGACATCACCTAGATTTTTATTATACAGGATATGTCTTGTTTTGGAAATTTTTGTGTGTGGTTGCAATTAGGTTTATAAAAAGTGAAATTGCACATATACTGTAGTTTTTTTTTCTTCCCTTTTGGGTGCATCTAAACTTCATCTCTTTTGCCAGTTCATACCTTTCTCCTTTCCCTGCCGCAACCTTTTGCAGTGAGTATTCAGGATCTGGAGAAGAGGCTGATGCACAAATGGATATACTAGATAAGAAATATAAATTTATAAATTATTGGGGGAGCCAGGCAGAGGACCTACTCTCTAGTGGAGTGGCTCTCTGATTGTCCAGACCCATAGCTTTTTATTTACTAGAATACACATTTGCCCTTTAGCAAAGCAAACAAGTCATTTCAATGGTAAGTTTTGGTAAACAATAAAATGTTTATCAGGTTAGGGTATTGCCTTCAGTCATTCAGCCAGCAGCAGGGTAATACTATGCTGATTCTCAGCCCTTGCTGAATATCAAAATCCAGAAGGCTGGACTTTTTATATGTTGACTACTTGTTGGTCTTAGGTTCCAGCATATCCCCCTTTTGTTTTTTTAAATAATAAATTTAGAAAGATTTATGCCATTTGCAAAGCTTGAGTCCTTTTAAGATTTTTAAATTCAATGTAAAGGATTGAGTTTTTTCATGTCCTTTTAAATTGCTGTCAGACATCTAAGGAACCAGTTTGCAGTATGCTTCTTTCTGGGACATCAGTTCTTTATGGTTTCTTTTTCAATCACTGTCCCCTGTGACATGACAGCAATGATATATGAGTTCTGGATGGTGGACAAATGGTGGGCAGTGACAATGCAGGTCTTCTTTTGCTTTATCCAGGGCAACCTGTACCGATGCACAGCTGATGACTGTTAGCATGGCAAGGCGTCTTTACTACCACCATCTCTGGACTGTTACTCCTCTGTCTTGTCAGCATGTTGCTTGGGACCACTGCTATTTGGGGCTGGAGTAGTGTCTCTCTGTAGCCACAGGTACAGGGTGAGCATTTCCGCTCTCGAATCCATTGTTGAAGTTCCCACACAAGCTTTTTTTTTGAAATACATAAGCATATCCTTGACCAAAAGTTAATAAAATAACCCTTCCATAAACTAGACTTGGGATTTTTCTATTTATCTAAAACATTCCTTTGGGTTATTCTGACACTGTGGGTGTCTTGCCATCAGCATTACAAATGAAAAATATTTTAAGTGAAAAAAATTTAAAGTAATTAAGGCTTGATATAATTTACTAACCCCCCTTTTATGTTTAAATTGGAAACATGCAAGTGGGACATTCCTTGAACTTATTGCATGATAAGCAGCTTTACTATAAAATGAACCATCAGTAAAAAATAGTTAATGCTCCAGGAATAGGTTCCTGCCTAGTACAATTAAGTTCCACTTAATGTTCACTTATTTCAATTTGCCAGTTTAAATCAGTCTAAAATAAGGCTTATTTTCTAACTTCATTTGTCCTTGGGTGTGGACAGTAAATGACACTAATGGGATTTATGCTAGCAGTCTTTGACTATATTGACATAAGCTTTGTTAGGGAGGCAAAATGCAAATTATTTGCTTTTCTTTTTGAGGCCTAATACATTGATTTTTCATTATAGTTTTCTATATATATTTGAAGGGAATCTCCCTTTATTTCCTCCCAGAGTAATTTCTAGGCCACATTTAGAAGGTTTCTTTTAAAAACATTTTCTTTCTTTTAAACAGATCAACAAACTTGGTTGTTTTTCAGATTCTGGCCAATACTATAATGCATACATATCAACTAAAAGTAACTCTCTTTTTACTTATGGTGTGTTATTAATGATGAGAATTTAATGCTTGAATAATATCTTTTAGTTTACTTGTCTCCTTTTTATTAAGCTTAAAATTTACTTTTAAACAGCATTCTTTTTAGCTAGTGCTCATTTGCATACAGATGCATATTTTTACTTTGGCCTTTACTAGAACCAATTGCTTATAAAAATATTGGCTTCTCATATAACTGAATTTATATGATACTTTGATTATATTGTAAAAAGCTAATTTATTAAGTAATTAAAGTAGCCATATTTATTGAAAAATCAAAGTAAGCAAACTTCTATATTTGATTTATGAGGTACAAATGCCATCCCATCCCCCTAGCCTATTTGAAGAGAAGGCTGTCTGAGGCTTCTCATCTTAAAATTCAGTTGCTGAATAATTTGGTTTTGCTTAAGAAGTATTCAGCAATTTTGCCTTGCCCTCCCTTAGAGTTGGAAACCTTTATAACATTTAAAATATATGTATATAAATAAAATATAGTTATTAATTTTTATTTTATAAAGCTTCCTACATGATTTCAGGTATATTAGATTGGCCTAATTTAGTTCAAAAATGTTTCTTTTAAAAGAGAATAAATTCTTGCCCTGACTGGTTTGGCTTAGTGGATGGAGCCTCTGCCTGCAGACTCAGGGGTCCCAGGTTTGATTCCGGTCAGGGGCATGTACCTTGGTTGCAGGCACATCCCCAGTGGGGGGTGTGCAGGAGGCAGCTGGTCGATGTTTCTCTCTCATCGATATTTCTGACTCTCTGTCCCTCTCCCTTCCTCTTTGTAAAAAAATCAATAAAAAAAGAGCGAGAATAAATTCTTGAATCATTCCAGGGTCCTTGAAATGTCCCAAGGCTATCTCTCAGTTAAAGTCTTGAAATTTAACTTGGAAAGACCATCAAATATATGTAAAACAAAGATTATATTATACTAGGGGCCCAGTGCACAAAAATTTGTGCACTCGAGGGGATCCCTCATCCTGGCCTGTGCCCTCTCACAGTCTGGGACCCCTCAGAGGATGTTTACCTGCTGGCATGCCTGGCCAGTCTGGTGAGGGACTGATGGCTGTTTGCAGGCTGGCCAAGCCCCCCCGCAGTGGGGATCCTCACCCCATGGGGGTGTGGCCAGCCTGGGTGAGGGGCTGAGGGCCGTTTTCAGGCTGCCCACAGCTCCCATTGACCCAACATCCCAGCAAGGCTGGCTGGAATCAGGTTTCTGGGTTTTATTTATCTTCTATAATTGAAACTTTGTTACCTTGAGTGGAGGCCTAGGCAGGCAACAGAAGCCTCCTATTTGCTTCAGCTCTGTGGCTTCTATAATTGAAACATTGTTGCTTGAGCAGAGGCCTACTGGCCTAGTCAGGCAGTTGTAACAGAAGCCTCCTGTTTACTCTAGCTCTGTGGCTGCCAGCCTCCATCTTGGCTTGGTTAATTTTCATACAGCTGCTCTGATTGGCTGGGAGGCACGGCTTGGCTGGTGGGCATGGCTTAGTTCTCTTGGAGTGATGGTCCATTTGCATATTATTCTTTTATTAGATTAGATACTTTTTGTGATTTTTCTAAAAGATATTAATTAAATTTCAACTGGTTTTTATATTAAAAATTTGGTTCACACCATAGAATTACTTCTTTTTTAATCAGATCATATAAAATATTATATCCTAGGTTAAAATTTTACCACATGTAGTACACATAAGGACTAAAATATATTTTGAACTACTACTTTCTCTAGAGAAAATGAAAGAATTACTTGTCTTAAAAATGAATTTCTAAACTTTATGCATTTTATTATCACAACTATATAATTTATCCTAACTTAATTTTAACTTTAAACTCTGAGAAGCTGTAAATTTTAGGTAGCAAGTTAAATACTTAGTATTTCTTAGATTAGTAATACCTTCAGATTTTTAAGGATCTATTTCAAATAAAATACAAGACATATTTAATTAATAGATTCTGTCTTCTAGATTTTTTATATGAGGCAACCTTAGATTGATATTTTAATATTTTAAAATACCTAGATATGTAATATATTTTTATTATTTAATTTAGCAACTCCAAAGTTTTAAGTTGCCAAAGACTTTGGAAGCAGGCCTGTAGCCATTTGAATTTTAAAACCACCACAATCTTCCCTAGAGATAACATCTAGGATTACTGCTGTGGGGTTCTCCACTTTTACAGAGAGAAGAGCCACTGGACTCCCATCAACAATATACCTACAGTTATCACTGAAAACTCCACCACAAATCCTTCATTTTAGTTACATCTATTTATCCATGTTTCAACAATTTTGAGATTTTAAAGTCAATTATTACCATTTAAGGCATTTACTTTGGCAAATTCTGTAACAGATATAATTTACTGACTTTCAGTGGCTTTAATGTTAACTTTGGAATGCGGTCCATTATTATTCAAGAACTGCCCTTTATTATGGAAACACTAATCTTGTTGCCTAAATCCAGCCTGTATATTTTCCGTGTGTCATTTTTGCCATCTTTTAAATAAAAACAGTCTTGGGTTTATTCTATAGCATCTGTAGAGATGTGGCTCAGCTTTAAGAGGCTATCCAAAATTGGGCAGGGTGCACCTTTTTCTTAAGCCAGGCTTTTTCTCTTCATGAGTACAGAGATCCTAGACATATCTCTAAATTCTGAGATATAGCTAATCTATTCAAATTTCAAATGACAGACTGGGAAATAAAAAACATGGCAAAAATGAGACTTTTGATAGCACTCTAGAGGGTGGGTGTCCATTTTACAAGATCACCAGAAAACCTAGTAATTAATGGACTAGGGCCGTTTTCTTTAGTGACTTCCCTTTGTCTTCTAGGTCATGTACTATCGGCCAAGTGTCTCCCCATCCTGTTTGCTCTTGGGAAATTCAGTAAATGGCCTGGCCACCTAGGTTTCTTTTCTTATTAAATTAAATTAAAGGCATGCTTAATAAACTAATAATAACACATTAAATAAATCAAAAAGGACAGATAAAACCATAATCAACAAACAAATTAGAGTTATTTTCATGAATCTTTTCCTATTCCACTCTCTATAGCATTGACTGGCCTCTAAAGTTATTTTAGCTAAAACCTGCCTGTCCCAAGGCATCATATGGTAATTTTCAGACAAAGCACTAAAAAATCTTTTTGTGAGAGGACTGATAGCCCTATCTCTAGCTGTTGAGGCTTTCCACACTAGAGGCAGAGGATCTGGGGCCATTTTAGTTATTACAAAATTTTGATCCCCAATACAACTTAGGCATAATGCAATTTGAACAGGAACCCACATTTAAAGATGATAGGGGCACTCATTTTCCTTTAGCCTGATTTAAGAGAGCACCTTTTGACATTTTAATTTCTTTATCATTGAGCATACAAGCTAAAAATTTACAATGATAGTTTTGCCTTTTAATTGAATTCTTCCCTATGATAGCCTGGCTTGAAAAATACATTTCTGCCCACTTTGGATCACGACTTCCAAAGCTTGGTACAGGCTTTGTGCACAGTGAATCTCCCTACCTTTTTTGGTGATCCCCACCTTTTCTTAGTAAACTTTATTTTTTCACTCTGGTGAATAAATGCTGCAACCTTTGCAGCAAGGATTCAGTATCTGGAGAAGGGGCTGATGTACAAACGGATATACTATACAAGAAATATAAATTTAGAAATTATTTGGGGAGCCAGGCAGAGATCTTCTCTCTAGTGGAGTGGCTCTCTGATTGTCCAGACCCATAGCTTTTTATTTACTAGAATACACATTTGTCCTTTAGCAAAGCAAATAGTCATTTCAATGGTAAGTTTTGGTAAACAATAAAAGTATTATCAGGTTAGGATATTGCCTTCAGTCATTCAGCCAGCAGCAGGGTAATACTATGCTGATTCTCAGACCTTGCTGAATATCAAAGTCCATCAGCCTTCTGACAGACTTCTCACATTTATATGTTAACTACTTGTTGGTTTTAGCCTCTAGCATTTCCCTTGGTATGTTTTTTGTTGTTACAAATTATCCCTATTTATACTTAAAGCTTTTTGCAGAACTTGCTTATAGTGTTGTGGCCTTATGTCCTTTATTTCAGGTAGAATCTCTCCTTGAGTATTTCCTGCAATGGAGGTTTTCTGATGATAAAATCCCTTGGCTTATGTATGTCTGGGAATTTATATTTCTCCTGCAAATTTAAAGGATAATTTTTCTGGATATATTATTCATTGCTGGTAATTTCTTTATTTTAGACATTTGAATATTTTCTTTCACTCTTTTATGGCTTGTAGAGTTTCTGCTGAGAAGTTGATGAAATTCTGATGGGTTTTCCTTTGTAGATCACTTTCTTCTTTTCCCTAGATGCTTTGAAAAATTTTTTTTTTGTCATTCATTTTTGCCAGATTCATTACGAAGTGCTATGGAGTGGGCCTCTTTGGATTGATGTACCTAGGCATTCTATATGCATCTGGAATTAAGGTTCTAGTTCTTTCCATAGATTTGTTTTTAACCACTATTTGTTTTAATAGACTCTCCATTACATGCTCCTACTCTTCCTCCTCTGCAATGCCTATGATTCTGATATTACTTTTTTTGATGGAATCATAGAAATCTCATAGAGCTCTATCATTTTTTTTCTGTTCTCATTTCTCTCTCTCCCCTCTGTGTAACTTCTTATTATATTCAATATCCCTAGTTCTTTCCTCTAAAGGGTTGATTCTGTTTCTATGCTCAAGAGTTCTTGATTTCCTTAATTGCATGCTTCATTTCCAGGATTTCTGATTGAATATTTTTTAAATTATTTTTTAAATATATTTTATTGATTTTTCACAGAGAGGAAGGAAGAGGAATAGAGAGTCAGAAACATCAATGAGAGAAACATTGATCAGCTGTCTCCTGCACACCCCCACTGTAGATATTCCCACAACTAAGGTACATGCCCTTGACTGGACTCGAACCTGGACCCTTCTGTCCCCAGGCCAATGCTCTATCCACTGAGGCAATCTGGTCAGGCTTGAATATTTTTGAATGTTTCAGTTTCTTTGGAGAAATACTCGTTTTGCTTATTGATTTGTTTTCTGCATTGCTTGTCAGTATTTTCTCGCATCTTATTGAGTATTTTCAGAACTGTAATCTTGAAATTTCTGTGATTTATTTTACATTAATCCATGCTTTCCAGCATACTTTCTGAAGATTTTTCATTTTCATTCTGGACATCATCATTACTGTGCTTGTTCATGGTGTTTGCTGTCCTCTTCCCCCACTCCCACCCCCACTTTTTACCTCTGATAACCTCTATCTACTCTGTTCCAGTAGATGACACTGAATGGAAAGTTTTTACCTCTGTTGCTTGGGGATAGGATTGGTTTTTCCCTCACTGTACTAGAGACCCCTGACCTCTGTGTCTCTAGCCCAAGAACCTCTCCTGGAATTCAGTCATAGAGGGAAACAGATATTCTACTGCAACAGCTCTTCATTTACAGATAATATATTCCTAGAACAAACTCCAAGGGCAATGGGAGGCAAGTTTTGGGAGTCTAATCGGTGACTCTGATTTACTTTCTTTCTCTGAAAACCCAGTGCCAGGCCCAGAAGTGGATAGCTGCTCAGCAGCACCCAGTGTTATGTAGAGTGGATGTCTGCTGACATAGTATTTGCTCCTGCCACTCACATGCTGGACTCAGACTCTGTTCACAGCATGCCCGTGATCCAGACACTGCACTTTCTCCATGCTTGCATTCACAACCATGTAACTCACAAACACAATGTCCTCTCCCACCACTGTCAGCTCACAGCTTGCCACTGGCAGATTTCCCTGCAGGGTTGCCTCCCACAACTCTGTTCTTCCTGGCCAGCTAAAGGAAGTATCTGCTACCACAGCTGGCTTTCTCCTTTTTCTGAGCCTACCTGGGACTTCCCAGCTGCACTACAGATGAACTGCACTGTAAGGCTGCTGTGTCCATAGATAACCACATCTGCACTTTCCTTACTTCTTGTCCTCTCTCTTATTCCAGAAAGCCCACCTTAGACATTTCATTGTGCAGGTCTCTCAGGCTTGTATTTGTTGTATGATCTTATTAATAAATTGCTATTTCTGATTTGCTCATATTTTGTCGAAGAGTTTAGCATCTATCTACATCAGGGATATTGCCTTATAATTATCTTTATTTGTAGTTTTTTTTAACTGTTTTTTTTTTAATTAAGATAATGCTGGCCTCATAGAAAGAGGTTGAAAGTTTTCCTTCCTCTTGGATTTTTTTGGAATAGTTTGAAGAAGATAGGTGTGTTCATTTTCATTTGTTTCCAGAAAGTTTATTTTTTTTAATTTATTTCTTGATCTCATTGGTAACCCATTCATTGTTTTATAACATGCAATTTAGCTTCCATGTGTTTGAATGTTTTTGAGTGTTTTTACTGTAGTTTATTTCTAATTTTATTCCATTGTGATCTGAGAAGATGCTTGATATGATTTCAATCTTCATGAACTTATAGAGACTTGTTTTGTATTCTTAAATGGGGTGTATCTTTGAGAATGACCCATGTGCACTTGAGAAGAATGTATATTCTGCAGCGTCGGTGTGAATTGTTCTATTAATGTCTATTAAGTCCATCTGATTTGGCATGTCATTTAGAGGCACTGTTTCCTTAAGTTTTTGTCTGGAAGATCGATCCAGTAAAATCAGCAGAGTGTTAAAGTCCCCTACTATGACTGCATTGCTGTCAATCTATCCTTTAAAGTCCTCCAGAAATTTTTATTTTTTCATTTTTTAATATATTCAGGTGTTCCTTATATTGGATGCATATATGTTTTCCAGGGTTATATCTTCTCATTGGGTAGATCCCTTTAGTATTATGTTGTATGACTTTTATTTTCCTTTGTTATGGCCTTCATTTTGAAGTCTATTTTGTCAAATATGAGTTTTGTTACCCCCACTTTTTATTCATTTCAATTTGCATGGAAAATATTTTCCATCCCTTTACTCTCATCCTGTATGTGTCTTTTGTTCTGAGTTGGGTCTCTTGTAGATGGCATATATTTGGGTCATGTTTTGTATCCATTTAGCTATCTTAGGTTTTTGGTTGGAGCATTTAAGCCATTTATATTTAAAATGATTATTGATAGGTACTTATTTGTTTCCATTTTAATTCTTTATGCCTATGTGTTTTTTTCTTTCTCTACTTCTCATTACAGGAGTCCATTTAGCATTTCTTGCAGTACTGGTTTGGTGGTGATATACTCCTTTAGCCATTTTTTTGTGTTTTTTTTTTTTCCTGAGAAGCTCTCTCATCATATATTTTAAATGATAATCTTGCTGGATATAGTAATCTTGGTTTCAGTTTCCTGCATTTCATTACCTGGAATACTTCATGTCATTCCCTTATGACCTGTAGAATGTCTGAGGAAAAGTCAGCATACAGCCTTATGGGAGCTCCTTTGTAAGTAACTAATTGCTTTTCTCTTGCTCCCTTTAAGATTCTCTCTTTGTTTTAAGTTTTGGGCATTTTAATTATGATGCATCTGGGTGTAGGCCTGTTTGGATTCTTCTTATTTGGGACTATCTGTGCATCCTAAATTTGTGTGGGTTTTTCCTTCACCTGGTTAGGGAAGTTTTCTACCATTATTTTTTCAAACAGGTTTTCTATGCCTTGATCATTTTTTCTCCTTCTGGTACTCCTATTATGTGAATAATGTTATGTTTCATAATGTCCCACAGCTATCTTAAGCTGTCCTGTTTTTTGTTTGTTTGTTTGTTTGTTTGGTTGGTTGGTTTTAAATATATTTTTATTGATTTCAGAGAGGAAGGAAGAGAGAAGGAGAGGGAGGTAGAAACATCATTGATGAGAAAGAGTCATTGATAGGCTGCCTCCTGCAGGACACCCACTGGTGATTGAGTCTGAAACCCAGGCATGTGCCCCAACTAGGAATCAAACTGTGACCTCCTGGTTCATGGGTCAGTACTCAACCTCTGAACCATGCTGGCCACACTGTCTTCCTATCTTTTTGTGTGTTTTGTTTATTTTTTCTTTTAGTCCTATGATTGAGTGATTTTTTTATACCCTGTCTCTAATTCACTGATGTAATCTTTGGCTTCCCCTAATTTGCTGTGTAGGCCTTCCAATATATCTTTTTTCCCCCTTCCCTTCCCCCCACCACCCCTACCTCCCAGTGTTCTGCGTCCATTGGTTATACTTAAATGAATGCATAAAAGTCCCTTGGCGGTTTTGTTACCTTCCACCCCAACGTCCCTATCATTGTTGCTGTAATTTGGCAGTCTGTTTGATGCTGTTCTGCCTCTGCATCTATTTTTGTTCACCAACTTATAATGGTTATTATTATCCATAGATGAGTGAGGACATGTGATATTTTTCTTTCATTGACTGGCTTATCTCACTTAGCATTATGTTCTCCAGTTCCATCCATGCTGCTGCAAATGCCAAGAATTCCTTCCTTTTTACAGCAGCATAGCATTCCATTGTGTAGATGTACCACTGTTTTCTAATCCATTCATCTGCTGATGGGCATTCAGGCTGTTTCCATATCTTAGCTATGGTAAATTGTGCTGCTATGAACATAGGGAAGCATATGTCCTTTCTGATTGGTATCTCTGGTTTCTTAGGATATATTCCCAGAAGTGGGATCACTGGGTCAAAAGGGAGATCCATTTTTAATTTTTTGAGGAAACACCATACTGTTCTCCACAGTGAAGTCTGCATTCCCACCAGCAGTGCACGAGTGTTCCTTTTTCTCCGCATCCTCTCCAGAACTTGCCGTTTGTTGATTTGTTGATGATAGCCAATCTTACAGGTGTGAGATGGTATCTCATTGTTGTTTTGATTTGCATCTCTCAGATGATTAGTGACTTTGAGCATGTTTTCATATGTCTCTTGGCTTTCTGAATGTCCTCTTTTGAAAAGTGTCTACTTAGGTCCTTTGCCCATTTTTGATTGGATTGTTTGTCTTCTTTTTGTTAACTTGTATGAGTTCCCTATAAATGTTGGAGATTAAACCTTTATCAGTGATAACATTGGCAAATATGTTCTCCCATGTAGTGGGTTTTCTTTTTGTTTTGCTGATGGTGTCTTTTGCGGTGCAGAAGCTTTTTATTTTGATAAAGTCCCATTTGTTTATTTTCTCTTTTGTTTCCAATGCCCTAGGGGCTGTATCGGTGAAGAAGTTGCTTTGGTATATGTCTGAGATTTTGTTGCCTTTGTATTCCTCTAGTATTTTTATGGTTTCTCATTTTACATTTAAGTCCTTTATCCACTTTGAGTTTATTTTTGTGTATGGTGTAAGTTGGTGATCTAGTTTCATTTTTTTGCATATATCTGTCCAATTTTCCCAGCACCATTTATTGATGAGACTGTCTTGATTCCATTGTATCTTCTTGCTTCCTTTGTCAAATATTAATTGAGCATATTGATTCGGGTCGATTTCTGGGTTCTCTATTCTATTCCATTGATCTATATTTCTATTCCTGTGCCAGTACCAGGCAGTTTTGAGAACAGTGGCTTTATAATGCAGCTTGATATCTGGTATTGAGATCCCTCCTACTTTGTTCTTCTTTTTCAGGATCGCTGCAGCTATTAGGGGTCTTTTTTTATTCCAAATGAATTTTTGGAGAGTTAGTTCTAGGTCTGTAAAATATGCTGTTGGTATTTTAATGGGTATTGCATTGAATTTATAAATTGCTTTAGGTAGTATTGACATTCTAATGATATTGATTCTACCAATCCATGAACATGGTATATTCTTCCATCTGTTTATGTCTTCCTCTATCTCTTTTTTCAACGTCCTGAAGTTTTCTGAGTAGAGGTCTTTTACCTCTTTAGTTAGGTTTATTCCTAGGTATCTTAGTTTTTTTGGTGTGATGGTAAATGGGATTGTTTTTTTAGTCTCCCTTTCAGTACATTCACTATTGGTGTACAAAAATGCCATAGATTTCTTGGTGTTAATTTTGTATCCTGCTACATTGCCAAATTTATTTATTGTCTAATAATTTTTGATGGAGTCTTTAGGGTTTCTTATGTACAATATCATGTCATCTGCGAATAAGGACAGTTTTACTTCTTCTTTTCCAATTTGGATGCCTTTTATATCTTCTTCTTGTCTAATCACAATGACTAATACTTCTAGTACTATATCGAACAGGAGTGGTGAGAGTGGGCAACCTTGTCTTGTTCCTGTTCTAAGGTGAAATGGTTTTAATTTTTGCCCATTGAGTATGATGTTGGCTGTGGGTCTGTCATAAATAGCTTTTATTATATTGAGGTAAGATTCTTCTATTCCTACCTTGCTGAGAGTTTTTATCAAAAACGGGTGCTGGATTTTGTCAAATGCTTTTTCTGCATCAATTGATATGATTAAGTGGTTTTTGTCTTTTAATTTGTTTATGTGATGTATCACATTTATTGATTTGTGGATGTTGTATCATCCTTGCATCCCTGGAATAAATCCTACTTGGTCGTGGTGTATGATCTTTCTGATATACTGTTGGATCAGATTTGCTAGGATTTTATTGAGGATTTTGGTATCTATATTCTTGGGGATATTGGCCTGTAATTCTCTTTCATTGTGATGTCTTTGTCTGGTTTTGCTATTAGGGTAATGCTGGCTTCATAAAACGAGTTTGGAAGTGTTCCTTCCTCTTGAATTTTTTGGAATAGTCTGAGGAGGATAGGTTTTAGTTCTTCCTTAAATGTTTGGTAAAACTCTCCTGTGAAGCCATCTGGTCCCGGGCTTTTGTTTGCTGGGAGCTTTTTTATTACTACTTCAATTTCTTCCATAGTAATTGGCCTATTGAGATTTTTAGATTCTTCCTGATTGAGTTTTGGAATGTTGTATTTTTCTAGGATTATGTCCATTTCTTCCAGGTTGTCCTGTTTGTTGGAATAGAGTTGTTCATAGTATTCTTTAACAATCTTCTGTATTTCTGTAGGATTGTTGTTATTTCCCCTTTTTCATTTCTGATTTTATTTATTAGCGTCCTCTCTCTTTGCTTCTTGGTGAGCCTGGCTAGAGGCTCATCAATCTTGTTTATCCTTTCAAAGAACCAGCTCTTGGTTTTACTGATCTTTTGTATTATCTTTTTGTTCTCCATGTCATTCAACTCCCCTCTGATCTTTATAATTTCCTTCCTTCTGCTTACACTGGGCTTTTCTTGTTGCTCTCTTTCTAAATCTTCGAGTTGCAAGGCTAGGTAATTTATTATCATTGTTTCTTGTTTTCTGCGGTAGGTTTGTAGAGCTATGAACTTCCCTCTCAAGACTGCTTTCACTGTGTCCCATAGATTTGGGATTGTTGTGTTTTCATTGTTGCTTGTTGCCATGATGTTTTTTATTTCTTCTTTGATCTCTGTGGTAACCCAGTCATTGTTTAATAGCATGCTGTTTAGTCTCCATGTGTTTGATTTTTTTGGATTGTTTTTATTGTAGTTGATTTCCAGTTTTATGCCATTGTGGTCTGAGAAGATGCTTGATATGATTTCTATCTTCTTGAATTTGAAGAGACTTTGCCTGTGCCTCAATATACGGTCTATCTTTGAGAAGGACCCATGTGCACTTGAAAAGAATGTATATTCTGTGGCTTTGGGGTGAAGTGTTCTGAAGATGTCTATTAAGTCTATCTGCTCTAGTGAGCCATTTAGGATTGATGTTTCTTTGCTGATTTTTTGTTTAGAGGATTTGTCCAATGGTGATAGTGGGGTATTAAAGTCCCCCACTATGATTGTATTGCTGTCAATCTCTCCCTTGATATCTTCCAGAAGTTTTTTTTATGTATTTGGGTGCTCCTATATTGGGTGCGTATATGTTTACCAGAGTTGTTTGTTCTTGTTGAATGGCTCCCTTTAGTATAATGAAGTGGCCTTCCTTATGTCTCTTTATGTCCTTCACTTTGAGGTCTAATTTGTCAGATATAAGTGTTGCTACCCCAGCTTTTTTTTTCATTTCCATTCACCTGTAAAACCTTTTTCCATCCCTTCACCATCAGTCTGTGTGCATCTTTTTTTCTGAGGTGAGTTTCCTGTAGACAGCAGATATGTGGGTCATGTTTTCTTATCCACTCAGTTACCCTGTGTCTTTTGATTGGAGCATTTAATCCATTTACATTTAAAGTTATTATTGATAAATACTTGCTTATAGCCATTTTTTATTCTTTATCCCTGTGTTCCTTCTTTGCTTCCTATTTTTGCTTTACAGTAGGCCCTATAACATTTCTTGCATTGCTGGTTTGGTAGTAACAAACTCCTTTAGTCTTTTTTGTCTGTGAAGCTCCTAACTTCACCCTCAATTTTGATTGATAGCCTTTCTGGGTATAGTATTCTTGGATTCAGACCCTTCCTTTGCATGACTTTGTATATTTCATTCCATTCCCTTCTTGCCTGATGTGTTTCTGTTGAGGAATCAGTCGCTGGTCTGATTGGGGAGCCTTTGTAGGTAACTTTCTGTCTCTCTCTGGCCGCTTTTAAGATTCTTTCTTTGTCATTGGTGTTTGCGAATTTAATTATAATGTGCCTTGACATTGGTCTTTTAGGGTTCATTTTGTTTGGAACTCTGTAAGCTTTTTGGATTTGTGTGGGGTTACTCTTCCTTATCACCAGAAAGTTCTCTGTCATTATTTCTTCCATTAAGTTTTCTATTCCTTGCTCAGTTTCCACTCCTTCTGGCACCCTTATTACACGGATATTGTTTCTTTTTGTGTTGTCCCAAAGTTCTCTTAGGCTCTCCTCCTGCTTTTTAATTTTTTTTTCTAGAAGCTGCTCTGTTTGGGTATTTTTTTTCTATCTTGTCTTCTAGCTCACTGATGCGATCCTCTGCTTCATCTAGTCTACTGTTGATGCTTTCTATTGAGTTCTTCATAGCAGTGATGTCACTTTTCATTTCTTCTTGGTTCTTCAACATTTCCTCTTGGCTCTTTCACATATTGTTGAATTTGTCTTCCATTCTTCTCAACCACTTTATGATCATTTCTCTGAATTCCTTCTCTGACAAGTTGGTTGCCTCCATTTCGTTTACTTCCTTTTCTGGTGATGCCTGTTTCTCTTTCATATGTGGACTGTTTCTTTGTCTCCCCATGATCTGTCTTTGGTGTCTATTTTCGTGGTTCTTTCTCTCCTGTGTTGAGTTAAAGGCACGAAGTATCGCACAACAAGGCACAATGCACGAAATACTGAACACAGATGTATTCATGATACTAATAACTCCAAATGAAGGTGGCCACCTGAGAAAAAAGGATTAGGGGAAAGAGGAGGAGAAAAAGAAAAAGGGGAAAAGGATAGAAAAAAGAAAGTGCAAGGACGAAATTGGGAGAGGGACAGAGAAAAAAAGGTGAGAGAGATATGAAAGAGAGTGAAATAAAAGACAGGAAGAAACTATATAGGGAGGGGATTCTGATAGAGTTGCCACTAATTTCAATGAATGTCAGCAACAGATACCTAGAGATGAATGCAGACCATAAACAACCACTAATTTCAAGTGAGGTGAGGGAAAACAAGCAGCAACAAAATAACCAATGGAGGAAAAAAATTTAAAAAAATTAAAATAAAACAGTATAATGAACAATCAAGCTAACAACAGCTTAGCGACAGAGAGAGAGAAGAAAAGAAAGTGGAAGATAAGAGAGAAAAATATGGATAGTGAAGAAAGAGAAGAGTGAGATGAGTATGGACTTAGAGCAGGGGATTGGAACTTAGATATATAAGTAGGGTGAAATTTTAAGAGGAGATAAGAAGAGGAAGTAGGGATAGTTTAAAGCTAGACTGGGGTAGGCGAAACTGGACAACAAAAGGAGAAAAGTGAGGAAGAGAGTGTTGGTTCCTGCTGCCCCGTGCGGCTGGGAAGAGGTCCCCCATGTTCTTGTGCTTCTTGGTACTGATTCCAGCCACCCCCTGTAGGGGGGATGAGGTCCCCGGCGTTCACGCGCTTCTAGGAGCAGAATTCAGCTGCCCCATGGGGAGGGGAACAGGTCCCCACGTTCGCCCACTTCTAGGCACAGAATCTAGCCGTCCCGTGGGGAGGGGAACAGGTCCCCATGTTCTCGCGCTTCTAGGCACAGAACCCAGCCGCCCCCTGCAGAAGGGGTGCTGTCTCCGGCATTTGTGCGCTTGTAGGCACAGAATCTAGCCGCCCCATGGGGAGGGGAACAGGTCCCCGCATTATCGCGCTTCTAGGCACAGAATCCAGCCGCCCCCTGCGGAAGGGGTGCAGTCCCTGGCGTTCGCACGCTTGTAGGCGCAGAATCCAGCTGCCCCCATGGGGAGGGGAACAGGTCCCTGCGTTCACCCACTTCTAGGCACAGAATCCAGCCGCCCCCTGCGGAAGGGATGCGGTCCCCGGAGTTCGCACGCTTGTAGGCACAGAATCCAGCTGCCCTGTGGGGAGGGGAACAGGTCCCTGCGTTCACCCGCTTCGAGGCACAGAATCCAGCCGCCCTGTGGGGAGGGGAACAGGTCCCCGCGATCTCGTGCTTCTAGGCTCAGATTTTTGCCCAGTGGGGAGGGGAACAGTTTCTCAAAGTTTCTTAGTTCCTAGTCTTAAATTCCCACAGCCCCGTGCCAAGGGGGAACAGTTTCTCAGATTTTCCCGAGTTCCCAGGCTCAAATTCCTATAGCCCCAGCTTGGCGCTGCCTGCGAGCCTGTGGGGAGGGGGATCGATTCTGTTACTCACAGAGCTCTGCTGCTGGGATGTCTGGGTTCTTGGTGTCCGTGGGTCCGTAGCTGTGGTCTCCAGTCTCTATCCCCAGTGGTTATAGAGACCTAGTTTGCATCTGAGACCAGACTGGGTGGCGCTGATGCCAGGATCCTAGTTGCAAACCGCTCTGTTTCTCAAGATGGCGTGGTCTCTGTGTCTGCGCTGGCCGCCCAGGAGTGTCCACGCTGGGAGCGGGGCTCTGCCATCTAAGACTGGCTTGTTTGGCAGCTCCTCAGGAGACCTGCCGAATCTAACTGTCCCTAGCTCATACACACACACACTTTACACATCCACACACTCCTCTATTGTTCCCTGGCTTTCTCACACTCTCTCCCTCCCTACCTTCCTGCCAGTCGCCATCTTTGAAATCTATTCTTTATTAGTGTCATTATTCATTCCCACATGGTCTATTTTCATAGTTACTATATCTTTTCTCATATTGTTGAGCATCCTTGCCATTGGTATGCTGAACTCTATAACTGATAAATTTTTATCCCCATATTTTTTAGCTCTTCTGGAGAATTCTCTTGTTCTCCCCATTTTAGCTGCCTGTTTGAGTTTATGTCTATGAATTAGGTAGATTTGTTACAACTCCAAATTTGTAGTGTTGGACAATGTCAGATGCTACTTGCAACTGGCCCTGAGTACCCTGTTTGGAGCTATCAGCAATTCACAGCTTGTGGCTCCCTCTGCTATCATTGGTTGCCTTTGGAGAAGAACAGATGTGCACTAATGTGTGTTTTCCCTAGCTCTTGGCCCAGAAGTAGGTCAGGCAAAGACTCAAAACTTCCAAAGATCTGCCTCTGTCTGCAATCTGATTTTTTTCAGTCTTGATTAGCCTCAGGCTTTACACCACAGGGTGGGAAAAGAAGTTTTCCAACAGGGTGGGGCAATTGCTTTCCTCCAGGCAAAAGCTCCCTGGATGACAAAAGTCTGCCTAGAAAGCTGTCCTCTGAATTATTAGGGAATGACTCAGAATAGTAAACCAGGGTGGCTGCCTTTTGATCTCTAACCCAAGAGCCCCCAACACTGGATTCTGCTCACACAGCTCTAGTCCACTCTTCCCTCCCCTCTGTTGTATCCTAAAATGTGTGGCTGCATATGAATTTTTGTGCTTTGGCATTTTAAAAGTGTGCCTGTATTTCAAACTGCCTTTCCCAGGCAAGCAGCAATCCTGCTTTTTTTAAAAAGCTTTCAAACTTTACTTTTTAAATCTTTATTGTTGAAAGTATTACATATGTCCACCATTGACCTCTCTTAGCCTGCCCACCACAGTCCTTCACCACCCTATCGTCTCTATCTGTAGATTATGCATATATGTATACAAGTTCATTGGTTAATCTCTTCCCACCCACCCACACTCCCCTACCTTTCCTCTGAGGATTGGCAGTCTGCTTAATGCCTCTATGTCTCTGGATCTATTTTGTTCATCAGTTTATTTTGTTCATTAAATTCCATATATGAGTGAGAACATATGATACTTATCTTTCTTTGTCTGGCATATTTCACTTAGCATAATACTCTCCATGTCTATCCATGCTGCTGCAAATGGTAAGAGTTCTTTATTTTTTTTACAGTTGCATAGTATTCCATTGTGTAGATGTACCACTGTAGTTTTTTTTTTTTTAATATATTTTATTGATTTTTTTTTACAGAGAGGAAGGGAGAGGGATAGAGAGTTAGAAACATCAATGAGAGAGAAACATCGATCAGCTGCCTCCTGCACACCTCTTACTGGGGATGTGCTGGCAACCAAGGTACATGCCCTTGACCGGAGTCGAACCTGGGACCTTTCAGTCCACAGGCCAATGCTCTATCCACTGAGCCAAACTGGTCAGGGCATCACTGTAGTTTTTAATCCACTCATCTATGGATGGGCACTTTCCACATCTTCGCTATAGTAAATTGCAGTGCTGTGAACATAGGGGTGCATATCCTGCTGCGTTTCACAGCCACATGTTATTTGGGCACCTTTCTAAGTTCTGGTGTTCTCTGATGCAGGGTCCAGCTTAAGGTTTAGACCCCAGAGTTCTCAGTGGAAACCCTCCCTAACTGTGAAATGCCTCTGGAACTTCAGCTCCTGTCTGTGGGAGCCTGGTCAGTCCTTGTACTCCTCCATCTTCCTATCACTCTCTATGCAGTCTCCACTTTCCATTCTTGATTATCAGGATCTCTCCAGGTAATATTCTGATGATTATCAGGATGGTTTTTCTGTATTTTAGTTGTAATTCTAGTTTGGTCCTGAGAGAGTGTCAGTGTAGCTTTCACTTATTCTGCCACCATTTTGTAATTTCCTGTGAAGGAATGGATTTGAAACAAACCTAGAGAAACCTACAGTTGTAAAGGGGAGGACTGAGGGCAGGAATAGGTTTTGGACATAGATATATTTCTTATAGGACATTAAAATGTTCAAATAACTTCATTCATTGCAGTTTTCTAATCACTGATTTAAACATACTGGATCATTAAATCTGTATAAATATAAAAAACTCAAAGTCTCTTAAAAATGTTAAATACACAAACTTCTTCCTTTGCTCACACTATTTTTCTACCATGTATGCCTTTGCTTTTCTTATATATCTAGCCTTATAAATAATTTAATATTCAACTAAAATCTTTCTTCTCTGTAAAACCACATCATCTCCTCTATTCAGTAAAGATTTTGAAGGTACCTATTAAGGAAAATATAATATGTTGTACTCTATAAAATATTGAAATTGAACTAATTTCCTATATGGATGTTAAGACTTTGGTAGCTAGTTTCTGTTGCTACATTAATTAAGGCTTGCTTATTTCTTTCTCTGTGGGAAACTATATTTTTTATATAAACTAGAGAGTCTATTGATATATAGTAATCACATAGTTAATCTAATTTTATTAGTGTCATGCAAATAGTAGGTGCTCAATAAATGTTTGTTGAGTCATTTAAAAGAAAATATATACTGATTAGCTATATATTCAAGAGAATAGTTCCTATAAAGTTGGTATCAATAACTTTAACAAGATTTATGCCCTCATTATCCTTGCCTTTAATTACCATGAAAAATACTAGAAGCTTAGGGCCTGAGAAGATATTACTTTTTCCACCTTTATTGAGAAATACTAACACATTTAAATTATACAGCATGATGATTTCAAATAAAATCTGATGCATACATGCCACTGAGTCACTGTATCTTGGATATTAGTTTAGTTTGTTGAATACAAATGAAGCTGGCTTTTAATTAGGCAATCATATTACAATAGACTCTGACTTTTATAGTTCTGTAAAATATATTTAGAAGTTGATTATTAAATATTAAAACATTAAAAATGTTCCTATAAGTTTGATTCCTTTTTGTTTTGATGGTGTGGTTGTTGCTATTAGCAAAGATTATATACGCCTTCTTTGCTCAGTAGTAAATTGAAGTAGGTGCAAAATAAAAATAGCATCTCATAAGATCAGTTACTTTATCCCTCTCTCATCTAAATTCCTAATTCTTTTATTTTCAATGGATTCAATTAAGTGTTGATCAAGTCAGACGTGGTGAGCTTCATCTAAGTTTTTTATAGTGCTAGAAACCTGCTCTTACTCTTGCTACCACTCTATCTTCTCTGGTCTGTTCTTTTTGGCCAGCAGTGGCCTCCTAGTTAGATTCTCACTGTCTATCTGTGAGTTAGTCCCAACTGGAAATCATTAAGATTTACTATGTTGGCCACTTTTGAAACGAGGTTAATAGAAGAGCAACTCTGAGAGGGAGGAGAAAACCATAAAAGACCACATCAGCCTAGCCCCAGAATCAGAGAGGTCATATAAGGAAACTTAACCTGTGTTATTGGTTATTTATAGCTTATAGACTGGTTGCATGTGGATGTAAAATTTTATTTAGTATCACTTCAATATATCTTCCTTGGCATCCACTACCAATAGCATAAAAACTCAGACTCCTTGCCATTAAAGCTGCATTCCATTCACCGGAAGGTGGCAGGTTTAATTCTTAGGGCACATACCTACGTTGCAGATTTCATTCCTGGTCCAGCGCTTACAGAGGAAGTCTATTGATGTCTCTGTCTTTCTCCTTCCTTCCCTCTTCCACTCTGTAAAATCAATTAAAGAAGCTCTTATTTAAACAAACAAAAAACTCAAACTCCTTTACTCAACCCCACCTACACTCATTTCTCCACCTCAGACAAATTAGGTTGTGTTTTTTTTTACTGTCTCTCATGATTTTTCATTTATTTTCCTCCTAAACTTCTCTCCAGAAGATACCTTCTACTCTTTTGCCTATTAAAATTCCAGCATCCTCTATGTTACATCCCACCTGATTCAGAAATGTATCTCTATTCTTATCACACTCAGTGATGTCTTTTTCCTTTGTGCTCCTGTAGCACTAATTGGTAGAGCCACACCTATTGTACTTTACATACCTGGAATATAATCTACATTAGAAAGGACACTTAAAATTTTCCTCTGTATAACAAGAGTTTAAGAGCAGCCATTCTGGTAGAAAGAGACAGAGGCTGGATGAAATTTCTTAGGAGATACGACATTTGCAAAATCAAGAAAATGCTATTTTGTCAGTGTTATAGAATCCTATATAATAAAAGAGAAATATACAAATTAACCATCCCTCTGCTACGCTCCAGCCATGCCCACCAGCCACATCTACCAGCCAATCAGGAGTGAATATGCAACTTAACCCAACTAAGATGGCCAGGGAGCTGGAGTGAGCAGAAGGCTTAGGTTGCTCCCAGAGATGGAGGAAGCCAAGCTTCCCACCTGCCCTGGCCAGCCCTGGGCTATGGTCAAAGCTACAAATTTTCAATTATAGAAGATAAATAAATCCCAGAAAAAAAGAAAAAAGGAAAGGCTGAGAGCTTGGGTTGCTGGGGGGCATGGCCAGCCTGAAAACAGCCCTCAGCCACTCATCCAGGCTGGCCACAACCCCCTAGGGTGAGGGTCCCTGCCAGAGGGGTTGGCCAGCCTGAAAACATCCATCTGCCCCTCACCCAGACTGGCCAGGCACCCCAGTGGGGATCCCCACCCTGAAAGGGGTGTGGCCAGCCTGAAAATGGCCCTCAGCCCCTCACTCAGGCTGGCCAGGCATCCCAGCGGGAGCCCAACCCTGATCCAGGACACCCTTCAAAGAAAACTTGCCAGCCCCCACCCGTGCACCAGGCCTCTATCCTATATAATAAAAGGGTAATATGCAAATTGACTCTAATAGCAGAACGACTGGAAATGACTGGTCTCTATAACACACACTGACCATTAAGGGGCAGATGCTTAATGCAGGACCTGTCCTCTGGTGATCAGTGTGCTCCCACATGGGGAGCTCTGCTCAGCCACAAGCCAGACCAACAGCTGCCAGCACAACGGTGGTGGCAGGAGCTTCTCCCGCCTCCTCAGCAGTGCTAAGATTGTCTGATTGCAGCTTAGGTCTACTCCCCACTGGCAAGTGGACATCTCCCAAGGGCTCCTGGGATACCAGAGGGATGTCTGACTGCCAGCTTAGGTCAGATCCCCAGGAGAGCAGGCCTAATTCAGCAGGTGGAAATCCCCCAAGGGGTCCCAGACTGTGAGAGGGCACAGCCTGGGCTGAGGGATCCCCACTGAGTGCACAAATTTTTGTGCACTGGGCCTCTAGTGAAGGA
Source organism: Murina feae (assembly GCA_004026665.1). Taxonomy (NCBI): domain Eukaryota; kingdom Metazoa; phylum Chordata; class Mammalia; order Chiroptera; family Vespertilionidae; genus Murina; species Murina feae. The sequence continues at coordinate 34,510 of PVJC01012820.1, forward strand.
ATAAGACCTGATGAAAAGAGAACTGAATACCATCCCTCCTGACCACACCCATGTCATTCCTTGATGTAGCCACTATCAATTGTCCTCACTTAAGGGGAAGAAACAGAGAGATAAGAAGTGTTATCAGAGCTTTATAGTAAGTGATCCCACAGTAAGTGGTGTTGGAACAGGAACTCAGATCCAGATATCCCAATTCCTTGTCATGTTCCCATTCCATCACCTTATGGTACCTGTTAGGTCATTTATTCAACTCTATGCATATGTTATTTTTATTTTATTATTTAAATTTTGAGTTCCTTAAATGCAGGATTTGAGTTATATTTATTTCTACTTCTTAAAACATAGTTTAGCACTAGACTTGGACACAGGTAAACAGTTTATAAATAGGCCTTCACCACACTATTGACTTTGTCCATGGGTTAAGACATATATACCTACAAGTCCTTTAGTTGATCTCTTAGCACTCACCCACTCATGCCTTCCCTCTGATATTCAACAATCTGTTTCATGCTTCTGTGTCTCTGAATCCATTTTATTCATCAGTTTATTTTGTTCATTGGATTCCACATATGAGTGAATCATGTGATACCATTCTCTGACTGTCTTATATCATTTAGTATAATACTCTCCATGTCCCTCCATGCTGTCTTAAAGGATAAGAGAGCCTCCTTTCTTACTGCTGCTTACTATTCCATGATGTAAATGTACCACAGTTTTTTTTTCACCCACTAATCTACTGATAAACACTTGGGCTGTTTCCATATCTTAGTTATTATAAATTGTACTGCTATGAACAAAGGGGTGCATATGTTCTTTCTGGTTGGTGTTTCAGGTTTCTTAGGCCATATTATTAGAAGTGGAATGTTGATATTTAAATTGTTAATTTTTTTTGCTTTCCAATTATTCAATTTCTATTAATTAAAAAAAAATAAGAAAACAGGCAGGCAAGTGTTGTTCAGTGGTTAAGTGTTGACCTATGAGCCAGGAGGTAATAATGGTTTTATTCCAGGTCAAGGCATATGCCCAGGTGGTGGCATGATTCCCAGAGGGGGGCATGCAGGAAACAGCCAACAATTGACTTTTCTCATCATTGATGTTTGTATCTCTCCCCACATCCTATCCTCACTCTAAAATCAATAAAAACATATTTAAAAAAATAACAAAGCACCAGGAGGCTAAATCGAGTGTTATTCTATATATCTATACCAGCATTGTGAAGCAAAGGTTGTCAAAGATTGTCACTAACTTTGAAACTTTTGAAACCTTTGAAATGTCACTGTTCCTCTATAGGCTTTGATTTCTTTATTTTTAAAATCAGGGTGGTATAGTACATCCATTCTAAGCTCCATTTGAACTCTAACATTCTAATAAGCTTAATTTTTCAGTTTTAAATTATTTTTTAAAATCCATTCACATAAGAATTTTTTATATTCACATAAGAATATTACCAAGACATGACATGACTCTTATCTTAAAAATATGCAAAACACAAAGTTCACATTAGATCAGGTTTAGCTAATTAAACACAAGAATGGCGAATTAAACCTCATTCTTCCAAACAAATTAATTTCACTTTACTATTTTTGTTTCCTAAGAGAGAGTAATTATTTATTTCTACCTTTCCTTGGGCATTAAATTTGGTCAACCTTGGGCTTAAATGTCAGCTTCACCATTAACTATTTGACTTTGGGTGAGATGCTTTATCTCTCTGTGATTTGGTTTCCTCACTGGGAATTGGAGCAAAACAAAAAATCCATACCTTGCAGAATTGTCATGAAGATAAAATGAAAATATAAAATCCTTAGTGCAATGTATGGTACCTGGTATGTGTGCAAAATATAGTAGTGATGGCAATCTCTGTCATGTGTAGTTGGTACTACTAAAAAGTTGACTTTTTATTGCATCTTTCATATATGATTTTAATAATGCATTCCATCAGTCTTCAGTTAAGCATGCAGATTGGAACCTGGAATGAACTCTTCCCCTGACATCCCCTTCAGCATATAGCTTATTGGCTCAGGTTTAAGATCTACATGATACAGAGGAGAATAAATTTAAAGTGTTACATGACAGAAGGAATGTTTAGAAATGGCTCAAATGGAATAGAAGTATATGAGAAAATTATAAACAGTCAAAATAATTTTTATGAACTGCCTCCCAATACATGCAAATTGTCTACTTCTCTGCATAAAAATAGAACACTGGGTATCTAATAGCAAATGTTGACTCATTAACACATCTAATTTTGGTTTTATTTAAATAAGCTCTGGGTGAGATTACTATTTCCATGGAAATTGGAACTTTAATTTAAATATCTGTATTCTACTACCAGTAATTATGTCTTCATGTCTTGGTTTGACTCAATTTACAAATTTGATAATTTTATGTTTAGTTAACACTCAAAATTTGACTCAAGGTAGCCATGGACAAAACTGCAATGAGTCAAGTTTAAAAACAAGGAGAGAGAGGAAACCAATTCACCAGAGCTCCTTACTCCCTAAACTTAAGCCCAGACTAAATTTAAGTTAGCAAAATGGTAATAACTTACCCCAATGAGAATGTTGTTTATAGTCCTTCAAAGCTGGGATCTAACTTTTTTCTGTTTCTTCTCTGGCCCCAATTCTGTTATTCATAAACATGTTCTGGCAGCTTGATGTGCTGATAATTATCAAAGTATTGCTGCTATAAAGGAAAGAGCACTGGCATGCAGGAGGCAGCTGATTAATGATTCTCTCTCATCATTGATGTTTCTATCTCCCTCTCCCTTCCTCTCTGAAATCAACAAAAATATATTAAATAAATAAATAAATCAACAAACAACAAATAGTGATGAGGAAGTGAGAAAAAAAAACAAACCCTTGTGCATTGATGGTAGGATTGTAAATTGGTACAACCAATATGGAAAACAGTATGGAGACTTCAAAAAACTAAAAATAGAACTACCACAAGACCCAAAAATTTCACTTGTAATTTATCCAAAGAAAATAACAATACTAATTTGAAAAGTAATATGCACTCCTATGTTTATTGAAGCATTATTTACAATAGTCATAGTATGAATGCAACCTAGGTATTCATTGGTAGATGACTGGATAAAAAATATGTCACATTCACACATATACTAATCAAAAAATAGGCCACACTTTTCTTGAATTTCTGACAGATGGGTAAATTACATAGGAAAAAATGGTTTCTTCACTGGGAATTGGAGCAAAAAAAAAAAAAAGAGAGAGAGAGAGAGAGAGAGAGAGAGAGAGAGAGAGAGAGAAAATGGCAGAGATATTAGCAAATGCCAGAAAGGTTGTTTATGAAGAACCACAAGGTCCCAAACTTACTTTGTCTTGCTTTTTATACTCAAGGACACACTGGAAAGAAAAGTGAATATTTGAGAGACTTGAAGCCAACATGGATAAGATACAAAATCAAGTGGCATTTGTGGAAAGCATAGACATTGTGACCCATGAGAAGAACAGCTTAATAGGACCCTTGCAAGAGCACTTGCTTCTATTAAGGACAGTAGTAATTTCTCCTTTTGGAAGCTTTCCAAACAAGAGGTACTTCCACTGGGAAGAGCTAAGAAAAGGTCATGTTTGTTTTTGATAGCACTCGTTTCTGTTCTTGCTATTCTACACAGCTAAACTGTGGCCCCCTCATGGAAGGACTTTCATTTTAATATAGATCAATACTTTCAGAGTTTTAGGGATAAAATCATTTCAGGAATGAATTACAAGGTGGGTATATTTGACAGGGATTAGAAACTGTCTCATGTTCCTAAATTCAATTAAAAAGTATAGTCTTATTTTATTTTCACAACAGGTTCTAAGATAAGGAGCTGGAGATCAGAGATGGTAAATAACTTGCCCATTTTTATACAAAAATAGTTGGTAAAGCTGGATTATGAAATTAATTTTTCTGACTTCAGAGCTTGTATGTTTGGCCATAAAAATTATTCTGGAGCCCTGGCCAGGTGGCTTAGTTGGTTGAGTATTGTCTCATGTACCAAAAGGATACAGGTTGGCCAGTCAGGGCACATAACTAGGCTGTGGGTTTGATCGCCGGTTGGGAATGTACCGGTGGGGCAGGTGATCAGTATATCTTTTCTCTCTCTCTCTCTCTCTCTCTCTCTCTCTCTCTCTCTCTCTCTCTCTTTCTTTCTCCCTCCCATTCTTCCTCTCTCTCAAAAAAAACCCAACAAAAAACAAAGAAAAAACATTTTTTAGGTGAGGATTTTAAAAAATTAAAAGAGAAAGAAAAAGAAAAAAAGTAACAAAACTACTATTTATTAATGATTATACTTGACACACTAAGCACTTTTTATGTCTTATCTCGCAGAATCCTCATCAAAACCTTATAATGTGGATTCTATTATTATAATACCATTATTACTTCAAATTTTTAAATGAGGAAAGCACATTTTAAGAGATTACAGGCTGTACAGCTTGTAATGGTGATGATAAAAACCAATTCCAAATCTTCATTCTAAAGTCCCTGTTCTCAATTCAAGGCTCTGCTTGAAG